>JBBJLR010013621.1:0-13558 GCA_037577145.1 Brachypetersius gabonensis
CTCTCTCTCTCTCTGTGTCTCTCTCTCTCTCTCTCTGTGTCTCTCTCTCTCTCTCTCTGTGTCTCTCTCTCTCTCTCAGGAAGTGTTGTGTTTAACAGTCAGTCATTACTGGGGCAGTATGGAGCTCAGTTCACTCTCAGTAATACTCTGTGAGTAAATATGTCTTTATGTCTTCAGCAGGAGTAGGTGGTAGGTGGTGAGATTGTGTGTGATGAGGCCATGTGTGTGTTTCAGGCAGCAGAGTTTAAAATAAGGGATTCTGTTCCACATGTTCAGGTTCATCATCCATTTCTGTTATGTGAAAGTATGTATGTTTAATAGACTTTGGAGTTGATGGGTGTACAGTGTGCTCCGTGTGTTCTGTGTGTGAACGGTAAAACTTTTTTGTATGTTCTTGAGGTTTTAATGCTGTGTGGTTTTTCTATCAAAGCTCTGAGGCCACATTTCAGCCATTATATCTGCTCCACAGTTAAATGCTTCAATTGCATCATTTCTCTATTGTTAAATTGACTCACTGTATTGAGATTTCAGTTTAATTTCTACATTAGCGTTATTTTAATAGTACAAAAAAAACAGGGTGGTAAAACAGGTTGTCCATTCCAGCAGCAGGGCTGATTTCTAAATCTATTATAATCTTTTCTTCTAAAGTTATTTGTGCAAAATACAGCTGAAAACAGAACACAGGCTACAGACTGTCGGGGTCATTAAGAGGTCATTAAACACTTCTTAGAACATCAGAATCATATATTTTCAATTTTGCAAAATAAATTGTGATAATATTCAGTATTTACATAACGTATCACCAAGGTGCTTATTGTGCACAAGTATTGTTTTTTGCACACAGTAAGTCTGAGAAAGAATCATCTTAATCTGTGTGTTCCTTTAAATAAAGTTCTTCATTTGCTGTCAGTGTTGTGTGTTTGCAGCATTGTTTCAGTGCTCTGATGTGCTGTAAACTCTTTGGCCTGCTGCTCCACAGCGCTGCTAGAGTGAGGTGGAAATGAGCTCATTCAGTTTCAGATCAAAAAATACACTTTAATGTAAACCTTTCAACCACTTCACACTTTAAATGTGATGATTAGAATCAGCACAGAGGCCTGAGTATAAGTTCATAAGCCTTTAGAGACGACATTATTTCAGCAGTTTAGTTCATTATTTTTAATTTCAGCTAGTTTTATTAGATTGGCTTATTTGGATGTAAACGTTTCTTCAACCTTTATCCTTTTATATGTAGTGTCTCTTTTTCTGAATTTTTTTTGTGCATTTCTGTGAAAACAACAATAATTTAACCTCACATCTCTCTATCCCATTTTTAGTGCTGGCTTCACCCATTCAAACTGCTCAAGGTGATTTATAGTGTGAAATTTGTTAATAGTGATGAGATGATTAAATACAGTTGTGTACGGTAACAGATTAATGCTTAATGTTTGATTTTTTTTTCCAGTAAAGCCTCATCTGACTGTGCAGCCTAATGGGCCACAAATATTCAGTGGGGAGAACGTCACCCTCACGTGTGAAATACCAGGACAGAATGTAAATAAATGGACATATTGCTGGGTCAATGATAAACACCCTGATAAACCTCCGCCTTCTGAAGAGAACTATTACATCATAAAAGATATAAAAGTGAATCAGAGCTCAAAATACAAATGCTATGGTGTCTCTGAAAAGACAAACCAAGAAAAGACTGACTGGAGCAATGAAGTCACTCTCACAGTAATCGGTATGTCTAAACTTTAGTTCACTGTCACAAATAATCAAAAAGATCCCTTTTATTTAAACGACTGTGTGTCTGACAAGTTCACAACATGTATGTTATGTGACTGTACAGAGAGACCAAAAGCTTCACTGATCCTGGAGCCCACTGGACAGATGTTTAGTGGAGAGACAGTAACTCTCACATGTGAAGTACAAGGACACACAGACACTGAGTGGAGCTACAGCTGGTTTAAAGATGACAGAAATCACCCACTTCATCCACCCAGTGAGAAAAGGGAATATTCCTTCAGTGTTAAAGTGTCTGACAGTGGAAAATACACCTGCAGAGGAGAGAGGAGAGACTCTCAGAGAACAGAGACCAGCGATGCTGTTATACTGACTGTGTTTGGTGAGTCTGTGTGTTTATTATTTCATTAGTAAAGGTTGTTATTGTGTATAAGTAAATGAACGCTGTGTTTTCTGTGTAACAGACGAACCCAAACCAGTTCTGAGTGTGTCTCCACAGAGCTGGCTGACTGAAGGAGACTCAGTGACTCTCAGCTGTGAGGTCAGATACTCCTCTACAGGCTGGACATTTAACTGGTACAGAGATCATAATGAGCTTCTCTCAGACAGCAGCAGAGGAGCTGGAGGCTCCTACACACTCAGCCCTGCTGCTCTCAATCACACAGGAGTTTATGTGTGCAGAGCAACGAGAGGAGAACCAGCCTATCAGACACTGACCAGCAATCCACAGCCTCTATGGATCACTGGTGAGGAAATAGAATGATAGCAGTGTTGGGCTGAAGCATCTGGATCTGAATAAAAGATAATAGATCAATCACGAATATATATAATAATTAACTTATAGCCACAATACTGTCAGAGCATTCATTGTTACATTTATGCTCCTCAAAGGCATAAAAGACAATGCATAATTCTCTACTGTTGTATGCACCCAGGTTAAATGTGTTCAGTACGCTTAAGCTTTTACAAGACAGTAGTAACCACTGAACCATTACCTCTCTGTTTAAGGTGCATCTTCTCCAGGCTCTCTGGTCATCAGTCCCAGCAGAACTCAACACTTTTATTTAGACTCTCTCTCCCTGAGCTGTGAGGGACAGAGTGACTCTAATGGATGGAGAGTGAGACGATACACACACAGTGAGGAGGTGTCAGATTGTTCATCAGGCTGGGGATCAGTTTCAGGATCTACATGCAGCATCAGCTCCCTCTCCACATCCCACACTGGAGTGTACTGGTGTGAGTCTGAATCTGGAGGGAGCAGCAGACCTGTCAACATCACAGCACACCGTGAGTCTACCTGTTATTACAATATATGCAAAACTAGATTTTCCAAATAGTAAACCTTTTCATAAAATATTGCTTTAAAATTGTATAGGTCTGCGATGCTATAGGCATAGGAGAGGTACTAGACTGTTGAGTGAGTTCTCTTGAGATGAATCCGCTCTTTTTGAGCAGGTGTTTTGATCCACAAGCTTTAAAACATGTATTAATTTGTTGCACTTTTTGAGGAGGAACCTTTAATATTGTACTGTATTTGAGTTTACAGCCTTTGAAGACTTTGTAGGATATTGTTTTTATTTTGACTGCACATTATTCATGTATCCTGCCCTGAACACTTTACTAACAGTGTTGTTCACAGAACTGTTCTGTCTGTAATTCTCTCTCCTGCAGATGGTTCTGTGATTCTGGAGAGTCCTGTCCATCCTGTGACTGAGGGAGATCCTCTGACTCTACGCTGTTTATATCGCCTCACAAAGCCCTCAAACCTCACAGCTGATTTCTATAAAGATGGATTATTCCTCCAGACCCAGACTACAGGAGAGATGACCATCCGTACTGTCTCACAGTCAGATGAAGGTCTCTACCACTGTAAACACCCAGAAGCAGGAAAGTCACCACACAGCTGGATCTCAGTCAGAGGTGAGAAAGTGTTAAAATTTATTTACATTTACATTTATTGCATTTGGCTCAGGCTCTTATCCAGAGCGAAGTACTCTACAACTTTTTCTCAAAACTGTAAAGCAACTTAAATCCATGTCCTCTAGTTCAGTGGTTCTCAAATGGGGGTCCCCCTGGGGGTACGTGAAGGCACTGCAGGGGGTACATAAGATTTAAATATATATATATTTTTAAAAAAATAGCAACCATGCAAAAATCCTTTAAAAGTTTTTAAAAAATGGTTCAATGCCATGTAAGCGTAAGTTCATAAACTGAATTTTGGTGTATTCAATTTCATTATCCTAAAAACCCACCTCACCTGTCAATCACTACCGCCTTGAAAACTCAAACAATGGAGACGTGGTTGAAGTGTAGCAGCAATGCCGCTGAAAACACGGGGCACGCCCCAAAGAAAGCGAAACCAGAGCTGGAAAAATGTCTTCAGTGTTTAGAGGAATATGTTTTAACAGGATTTATGGTTGCATTACAGGGGGTACTGGGGGGGTACTGTCCCCCACCCAAAGAGACAAAAATAGTGGTTTGGGGGCGTTCTTAACAGTGTTATGAAGGCAGTACCCCCCAATTATGGAGGGATAATTCACACTCTGGTTGCAACCCATCCAAACCACTCTGTTATTTCTGTGGGGAGAAACTAGCCAACGGTAGCATGAAGCTTGCGCATCTTCAGCGGCATCTCAAGACAAAACACGCATGTCATGTTGGTAAGCCACCTTTTTAAGAGTAAACTTTCTGAATTCAAGCCTTCTCAAGACATGATGCATAGAGCCTCCTTGACATCAGCCAAAGCCCTGAAGGCCTCATAGCGCGCATTAAAAAAGAAAACCCCGACATGAAGTGGACTCACTGTGTGATACGCAGGGAGGCATTGGCATCCAAGAAAATGAGCCCTGTGTTGAACGACAGCATCAAAGTGATCAACTTTACAAAGTCAAGACCACGTAATGCACGCATGTTTCGCCTCTGTGAGCTGAACACCCACAACTGCTGCTGCACACAGAAGTGCGCTGCCTTTCTCGAGGTAGAATACTCAGCCGGTTGTCGGAATTACGATCCGAAGTGCACACCTTTCTGATTGAGCACAGATCTCCCCATGCCACCTTGTTCCTGGACACATACTGGCTTGCTAGACTGTGCTATCTGACAGATATATTAAGCAAACTGAACGAACTGAATATGTCTCTACAGGGCAAGGACACCAACATTTTAAACCTTTATGACAAGGTGGGTGGCTTCCTGAAGAGAGCAGAGCTGTGAAGAAGGGCCTGTGCAAAGGAGGATTTCACTGCTTTCCTCAGGTGAATGATTTTCTCTCTAGTGAGGCTGTGGACAGAGCTCCAGTTAAGTCGGTCATAGTGGGACATTTAACCATCCTACTTTCCTGACATGATGGAGAAATCTGCACTGCTGGATTGGGTGAGAAACCCATTTCTCTTGTCTGAAGCAAACAGAAGCAAGCTACCTGTCTGACCTGGCCTCCAGATGAAGTTTGCCTCGTCCACACTCACACAGTTTTGGATGTGTGTGAGGCAGGAGCACCCTGACCTGGGACAGAAAGCTTTAGTGCAGCTACTATCACTTGCCTCCACATATTTATGTGAGGCCTCCTTTTCTGCAATGACTGTGATCAAAACATAGCAAAGAAACAGACTGTGCCTGGAGAAGAGCTTGATCACAGCAATTGCCTCCCTGACAGCAAGATTGAAAAAGATCCTCAGTGAAGCACAAGCCCAAGTTTCTCACTAACATGTAAGTGCTAAAGCACTCCGTTCAATGCAACAATGCAATCTTATTTAAAATGAAGTTGATGATTTCTTTTTTGTGAAGAAATGTTTATTTATCTATAATTAAGTTCATGAATTCAGTTCATCGTTTCTTTTGTAAGTCTTTACATTTTTGAAGATGTTTTTGTTTCCAAATAGTTCAAGAGACCCCTACAAATGTTTTGCTCATTGATGGAGTTTTACAAGTTTTGCTGATTTTTTTTTAAAGGTTAATGGACAGAGTTTAATAAATCAGACACTGATGGGACAGGGCTGTGTTTTATGTCTTTTTTTTTTCAACCAAAAATGCTTTGCGCAGGTTAGGGGGTACTTGGGTGAAAAAATATTTCACAGGGGGTACATCACTGAAAAAAGGTTGAGAACCACTGCACTAATAGACCAAAATACTGCACATTCGGTGCATCTATACAACATCTGTCAAATAATACCTGAACAACACAAGTCAAGCAATACAAGTCAAAGAAAAGTCAAGGACAAGAGTAAGGAAGGTTTTTTTTAAGTAAGCAGTAGAATATGAGAAGTAGTTAGTCTCCGAGGTGCTCCTTGAAGAGGTGGGTCTTCAGGCGGCGCTTGAAGACCGTGAAGGACTCCGCAGATCGGACCAGAAGAGGGAGTTCATTCCACCACTGGGGGGCGAAACTGAGAAGAGTCTTGACGCATATTTCCCTTTTCTTTTGAGCAGCGGAGGCTCAAGACGAGCCGTGCTTGAAGCCCTGAGAGGACGAGAAGAGACACGTTGTTATACTAATGCCGTTATGTAATCGGGCATTTTACAAAAGTGTTTCAGTGTAAATTATTATTTTTCAGTCTCCACTGGTGACTCCTCTGGTTCAGCTGCTGACTCTGCTGGTTTTCTTGTCGGAGGGGCTGTGGGAGCAAGTTTGGGTCTGTTGTTAATCATTTTCCTGGCACTGCTATGGCGCTACAAAACTCAAAAAGGTCTGATAACTCATCCAGCTCCTTTATTAAAGACTGTTTACTTGTTTACACAATTGATGCTTTCTCTTTAATTCTGTGTGGACCAGATGGACAGTCTTTGTGTTCCCCAGAGATCAGACCAGACCAGAATCAGAGAGAATCAGGAGCTGAGGACACTCCACTCCAGCCTGGGCAGACAATGACTCAGAGTTATTTTTCTTATTTATTCTTTTAACTTAAGAGTATACTTCTATTGCAGTGTAAAATTTGAAGAAGTAATCCAAGATCCATGATACATCATAGTACAATTATCTTTCGATCGTTTTTTTCTTGCGTTATCAAAAAACTGCATTTTGAACTTTAAACATGTCTTCAAACTTTTCCTTCGTATCAGGTACAAATGTTCCAGCACAAGCACCACTGACTGACATCATCTACTCCAAGCTTCAGTTAAACAAAGGCACAGGTATACACTAACTCTATATCTATTAATAATATAATGTATTCATCACTCCGCTAACAGAGACGACAAGATATCACATACTGACTCTCAGCTTTAAGTTAAAGATTTCCTTTGAAAAAGCAGTAGAGGTTCTGTGAGGGGATGAAGGTGTTGTGAGATGTTTGTTGCTGTGGAGGTCAGTGGTTTGGTTACAGCTGCATTTGCTCTCTTCTGTTCTTGCCACTGCAGATTTTTCCCCAGATGTAATTTATGCTGAGGTTGAACTGAAAAGACCAAAGAAACCGATGAAGAAACAAGGTAGAACAGAATGAAAGTTGAATTGTTTGATGTAACCTAGTACCACACTGAGCGACCAAAGATCACAAAGGCTCTAATGCATTTCTAACTGAATCCAGGTTTTGTTTTTTGTGTAACAAATTGTGCTTTTCTTGACCCCTTTTAGATGAGGACAGAGTGAATACAGACACTGTGTATTCAGAGCTGAAGCACAACACAAACAAAGGTAAGATCAATGGTGCAGCAAGAGAAATCTCTAGCACTGAGAAAGCTATGAATCTCAAATGTAGAGAATATTTTCTTCGTGTTATAAACCTTGTAAAAACAGAGAGTTCACCTCATTCCTAAGGACGATCAAATAGCATATGCAATACTTTTGTCCGTATGGTGATTCTAAGAAGGTGGTTTTAAGAATTTTAAATGTTTTGTTGCGCAAAACAACGTATAACTTATTGGTGATAATCTTTTGAAGGCCCATGAGGAGTGAGGACAAAAGCAGAAGATGTGAGAGAAAGATTTATGTGTTGTGTAAATGTGTGTAAAATGAGTTTTGTCTACTGTTAGGAATTACTGTTGAACAAGAGTTTTTTTTTTATTAATGGGTACAAAGTGAATAAAAATGTCAACACAGCCAAAAATCTATTTTTCTCTCAAAGAACAGTGTGGGCTGTCTCAGGGTCATCAGGTCTGAAACACCAGTGTTTCTGGAAGAAGTAAATGACCTTGTATTCTTTCTTATTTTTAGCCATTTGTTTGCCTTTTTTTCTTTGATTTGAAAATGTTTGGGGTATTATTTTAAGGGCATAAATTACTGATTATACTTAATTAACTTTTCTAATGAAGTGGCACAAATATTCAGGACTCATGATAACTGTTGTACAGATGATGTAGTTGCAGACGGGTGAGGAATTTCAGAAAGTGTATTTATAGGTTTGATTAGTGCCTCCCCTCAGAACATTGACTTGAACTGTGTGTTAATCAGATTAAACTCACTCTGTTTGTGATTAGAGCAGGCACTGCTTATATCTGATCTAAAGTCTGAATTAATCACAGTATAATGTTCTATAGAACTGCTCTTGTCCAGTTCTGTTACAATGTACCAAAAACTAATCACTGTATGTTTGTTAATGTATTTATATTAAAACAACGATGAATACAAACATGCTTCTTATTTACTTCCAGAACACAATTTGCACCTTTTCACAATCTTACAGTACATAGAGTAGAGCTTATTAAAAATGCACTCAACGTCCAAACTGTCAAAACAAGTACACTAAGAAGAATAGGATGAGTCTGTGTTCATGCAGCACCCCTGAAGAAGCCTATTAATGTAATCTAGACATATTTTAGATATGCGCCTCAGTATCAGCAAACACAAATACTGTACTGGAATCATGATATTAACCTCAATTTTAACTGGAATTAGATCAAAAGCAAAACTAGGGGTGTGGTCCATCCCTAATTTATGTCACAGACCATGAAGACCTCAGCAGGAATGTTAACTGTGGCTATGATGAGGCAATTTTAGCCTTTATTTACATATATGAAATATTTAGATGGCATGGGTGGTGAATGTTGTCTTTAAGCCCAAAGATAAAATACCACATTACAAAAATAGAGTAATGCAGTAATGCTTAATCCATGAAAATATGGTTTTATGTATTTCACAATGCTATTTTGCTGAAATAAAAATGATTGAGCTTATATGGAAATTTAAATTACAATGCTGATTCATATCTGTTCAAATGAAGATGTGTACGTGTAGGAAGGACGTTCTAATGGAGCTCGCATGCACTTTACCTTCTCCACCAGCAGAGGGAGACACTACACTGAACGCCACTGCAGCGCCAAGCGGAATAAACGGCAGATATCACGGCTGTATCTAGTAACAAACACGTGCTCTGGTTACATCTCTGTTATCATTAGACCACCACCACTGCATCTGTAACCCCCCCCCCACCACCACCACCCCCAAATTTCTTATCATAATCCACTTATTTTATGGGGTTTATGTGATTGTGGTACAGATTCTAACCCAAGCGAAGCGGCCTGTGTCTCTCATCATACCCCAGTTCCTTTAACATATTAAATATGTAGACAAGCTGAGAATCCCCCACTAACAGACTACATCTGTCTTACAGTTTCATCTAGTGGTTCATATAAGAAGTAGCATGCAGGTACATGTTTGTAAAATTATTAACATTGATTTCGTCTTTGAGTATTAAATCTGAGATTTAAACTCATGTATTAGATTTGAAATTGTGTGAGGATATTTTATTTCTAAAATACACTAGCACCCACAAACAAACAATAATTTTAGAAGGCCTTACCTTTAGTGAAATGTCCCAAAATGATATATTTGTACAATAATTAATATCGATTCTTTTCCTACTCTTGTAAAGTTTTCATTTTAACGACTTTTTGTAGTTACAGTGAAAACGAAACACTAAGGATCTATTTCCTAGACAGGTGTTAAACCTATGTACTTCTTTCTTTTCTTTTTTTTAACCAAAATCCTCTTTAGTCCAGGACTGGGCTTTAAAGCAGCCCTAGACGTGGACAAGGCTGAAGCAGAGGCAGTGAGAGGGACAGGCAGACCAAGGGTCTGTTTATAAAACAGATACTTTTGAACTGTGACTGGACAGACAGAGATCAAGAGAACAAAATGAAGACACAAATAAGTAAAATATAACAGTCTTCTTTATATCTCCTTCTATAATGCAAATGTGAATAGATTTGAGACTCAGCTCATACATTACTGTGAACCTCCCAGCTCAGATGTATCAGTCATAGAAATATAGTGTCCTTAACTTAACAGGAAATCCCTTTTCGCTGAACACAGGAAGGCACAGAAATCACGTAACCTCATGTGCCCCTTGTGCAGTTTCATGCCAGGATATTTTACTTAAAATACTCTAACAAGATATGAAGGAGGCCTACTGCGGGTCAGAATACGCTTTTGTTGTAAAAGGGCAATACGAACAGTGGCTTCATCTACAATAATTAAATTTTTTGAATGGAAAAAGTGAGTAGCAGTTATTTCTGAGCCAGACTCTGATCCTGACTAGTAAACATTCAATAGGAAATATACTCCAGTGTCTGCATTTTATCTTAATTCTTTCTTGGAAGTGGGAAAGAGGTTTGGATTTTCCCTCCCTGTTCAAACGAGCTACAGGATTCAAATGTTCGTTTTTTTCCTGGTGTGTCTGAATGAAAGCCTTGAGAACTATACGAGCTTGAAAAGGGTGTGTTAGAGTGAGGAGAACGCTGAACTGTTTAATGCTCTGCAGGACGAGGAGCGATGGAAACCTATTTTACCTTCTCTTACTGCAGTTTGCATCATTGCTCTAACGAGAGTGTCATCTCACTGAAGAGATGGGAGGAGTCTGAACTGTATGGAAACATTGATATTAATGCATGGCCAAAAATGTAAGATCTCACTCCCAAAAGCCCAAGCAGTTCATACTAGATTACATATGACTGCATGTTCTCAAAAAACAGAGTACAGCAACTCAGAAAGGAGGATGTTAGAAGGGAACCAGGTTGCAAATATGCAACTCCAGAGAGTTTCTGTAGTTTCAGAGTTTCTGTAATCTTTTCCCCAGCTCATAAAAGACGAGCCAGTGGTACATTAGACAAATATAAGAGCATATGAGAGCGGTGGAGGGGCACTTTAATGTACCATATTCAGTACATTTTGTAGGAGAAAGCTTGTTGATCACGTTCTGCCATCACTGAAGTCTTTTTCCGTGTCAGTCTTTTGCAAGTATAAGGCTTCTGCATCATAACACATTTCCCATGTGTGTTGAGACTGTCTGAGTAAGAGGAAGTGTCACAACCCATTGGAACTGTTTCAAAGACGGAATGTGAAGTACTTGGTGTAGCTTTATGCTCTAAGCTACATTGTCTCTGTCTGTTTAACGCACACAGTGCTCAGTGTTGTACGGCCTTGATGGAGGTCGTTTACTCCACTGTGAAATTTAAAAAGCGGGGCAAAAGAGAGAAAGAAGATGGTGCACCTTCTCATGGTGAGTTCTGTATTTTTTTCCTTAATGATCACAAGTCATATACACTTTTAAAGATGATGGTGCCAAAAAGGTTCTTTTCGTGAAACAATAAAACTTTCAGTGGAGGGTGAATTATTTTTGTAAAAGAGTGAATGTGAAGAACCTTTTTAAGGTAAAATATTCTTATAAAGACTCTAAGATCCTTGAAATTGATACAGAGCCTTTAAGTGATGGTTCTTCTGTGGTGTCACCCAGAAAACTCTTTGTGGCACTTTCATTTTTGAGTGAGTGCAGAGAGGGAATAGCAGGTTTGTATTTAGTTCATGCCAGAAATCATGTCTTAGATGATGGTGTGTGCTCTAACCTTGTGGGGGTTTTGCTGATTTGTTACTTTTTTAAGGCTTAAATGTATTTTGTGACGGGATACAATACTGATCAAATGGACTGGCCATCATTAGCTGCCTGAAACATCACACAGCTCAGTGAGGAGTGAGGCCTGATTCAGTCGAGCATCTAGTTGTTTGTTTTCTTTACTGTCCAATGCTCTTGAACACCTTCCCTAGCAGCAGAGTTTGGAGGCATCAATATTTTTCCTCTCCTGTTTTTTAATTGTCCAGATTTCACATTTTTTCAAGTGTCTCAGACAGAACATAACTTGATCAAATCTGAATTAAATCTGAATCTGCCCAGGTCAAGATGACTTCCTATTTTCTGAAAGGTCTGATGTAAGGATTGGTTTATTATTGTCCTTGTTTGTGCAGTTAAATTGATATTTTAGGCCATTATCCCCTCAGCGATCACCCACCACTAACAAATTTATATTTTTCTGCTGCCCAGTGATACAGCAGCTGTGTTTCTGCTATGAGAGACTACAGGAGTTAAAACCCCAGTATAATTCTCTGTGTTGGGTAAATGAGTGAGGTGTCTCTCTTGCATTACATATACTCGGTCCAAGCAGTTAACCTGTATGCAAATTTTACACAAATTACACCATAACTGAAGATTTATTAACTGGATAAAAAAAAATAGAACACAATAATGTTAAAACATTTTATGCTTTATGTTAAGATATAAAAAACAGGTGAAATATAAATAACATTTCTTTGGAAAATATTAAGCAGCAAGTGATTTTTGTTCTGGGTCACCAAGGCTCAGGCTCATGTGCGTGTAGAACAAAAGTTAGCCCTTCTGTTCTGATCCTACTAGAGAGCAACTGCAGCTCAAACTGCTGAAAACGTTATTGCTGGCTAAAAGATAAAAGGTGTCAGAACACAGAGTGCATCACAGTTTATTGAGCGTTATGCTGCGTAGGCACAGACCAGCCAGAGGACCCATGCTGACCCCTGTACACAGAAAAAACCCTTGATGGTTTATTAGCTCTTGCAGGAGCCCCTGAGTACTCTGATGGAAATTCCCACCTTCAGTTCAACCTCAGGCCGTGCCCCTATATCTGGTAGGACATGCGTATGTCTGTCAGTTGTATTGAATATTGTTTTGTCTTGTCTAGTTGCTCTTGTATTCTCTTTCTCCTCTCTGCATTTGTGGTCTTGTGTTCTGTTCTGTTCTTGCGTTGTACCATGGTCCTGGAGGCACATTGTTTCATTTTCACAATGTACTGTATGTATATGGTAGAAATCACTATAAAAGCTATTTGACTATTTGATTTGAAATGGAAATCCCTAAACCTTCTTGTGCTTCATCCGTGCCTTTATTCAAATCGATTGTATTTTAATTAATTACCTTTTAGAAATAGTGTGATGAGTGATGTTGTGTGTGTCTGCAAGTGTACATTCCCACCAGTACTGGAGGAAATTCTCAGAAAATTCTCTTGTTGCATGTAGTACTTTGGTTACACATGAACACATGTTGCGTCAAATGTATTACATAAACCAATAAACTTCCTCTACACTCTGGTTTTTATCTATTTCATTCTCAGTTTTAGTTCACCTTATTCATCCCTTTCCTTTTTAAACCCCATCTTCACACTTAAAGCAGATTTTGATGGCTGATGCTTTACATACTATTACTGGAAACTTTAGGGGTTCAAGTGCACAGTACTGTATATTCTCTCCATATTCTCACTCCTCCATTAGGCATTTCTCTTTGCCTCTTTAAATCAACAGGTAGTTCAAACCTTAATGATGACATGGTGTACTCTGAAGTCTGCCCTGTCCAGGCCAATAAAAATAGAACAACTAACGGTGAGTGTAAATGTTTTAAAACACTGTGTATTGCAAAAACCTTTATTTTCTGCTTCCCAGTCTCTTTGGCCAGTCTAAGAAGGATTTCATTTATTGATGTTTTAGCAGCTGTTGCAGAAATGGAGGATGCCACCTACTCCAATGTAAGCTTCTCTAATCAGGGTGAGTCTGAGTACCTGTTCTCACATCTTGGTCCATTTTATCTCACATATTTTCAATCACTGGACC
>JBBJLR010013660.1:2945-13557 GCA_037577145.1 Brachypetersius gabonensis
ATTTTACTCCTGACCCAGTCTTTCACTCCTGACCCAGTCATTTTACTCCTGACCCAGTCTTTCACACCTGACCCAGTGTTTCACTCCTGGCCTATATTACTGTTTTCCTCACCATATTACTGTAGCATTTCTTTAAAGAGCATCCATACATGTGATAAATTAGGCCAAGGCTAAGCCTGCAGTGTTGTGAGATGGACATTACGACATGAAGCAGTTGCCTTGTAGGTAGAAAGGTTTTATTTCAGACAGAATGCATTATTGAAAGTCAAAGTGTTATTCTTACTAGTATGTTGTTACACAAAATCCGGTGCATAACCATGAATCCAGAGATGGTCTTTATCTTGTGCTTAACTGTGAATTCAGCACATTTATAGCAGTGAAGGTATGGTCACATCAACACTGTGATCTCCAGTCCACCCGTCTCTCTGGCAGAATGTAGGTCAAACAATTCACCTATTACTTTTATTCACATGCAGCTCAAACTGTGAAGCCCAATGATTTGTCAGAGGTGTCCGATTAGTTCCAGATTTTCCTCAAGTATTTTGCGATTCATATATAGTTAATTCAAATTCACTGAAATATGTAGCATACAAAACTGAATCCTATCATTTTTATTATAGGCATTTTAGGCCATTCACAAATACTGTGTCAAAAATGTTCACAAGACACAATAAGAACGTTTTTTCTAATCAGTGTAACATTAGTTGTATAAGGGGAAATCCAAAATGTAGCCATTTGTATTGGTAATTTTAATCAATGCTATTTCAAACACAGTGGTTTGAAGTTATTAATTGTTCATTAAAGTGGTGGTTTCAGTTTGTATCAATTTGGATTTCCATGAACCACCACTATGAACAACACACATTAATTTCATTTAAACATTTTGAATGGAAATCTCTTGGAATAACATACAGCAGTACGTAACCAACAAAGCGAAACTTTCACTTTCACAAAGCAGCAATCACTTTCACTGGCAGCCTAACATTGACCAGTGCACACGTTTCCTCTTTCTGGGGGAATTTCCATTGACACAGAATATGATCTCTCAAATAAAGCTATACAATGCATTAGTATATCATTAAAATCGTAATATGTTGAGCAAGACTGACGCAAGCCTAAGTTGTTTGACAAATTTGAACAGTTTGAAGAGAGAAACCAACTGCCTTGTGGTTTTTGGTACTTCATGGTGAGACATGGTTGACATAAGAAGCAGTTCCATTCAGAACTATTCAGTACCATTCTATAGCATTCAGCATCATTCAATACCATTCAGTACCATTCAATACCATTCAGTACCATTCACACTGCCAGAGTTACACTGACAAAGTACCACATCTGCTTCCGATGCAGAGATTTGGAGTGGGGTCAGTAAAACAAGGGCTACATATGGACATCATACAAGCAATCGATAGGCTAGCATGCTGAAATAACAATTTTCATTGGATATATTCTAGATCTATGGCAGCAGCTCTAAGAGCAGAATGAGAATATAAGATAGAAAGTTACGTGACCAGTAGTTTTAATGTAGCGTTTCTTTTCTTGCATTACCAAAAACATTACCAAACAAGTGCAGGACGAGAAAGCAATAGAGAAAGTACTTGTTAGAGAAAAAGAGATTTAAAAAATGGCACACTCTTCTTAAATCTTTCTACATAACACTGACATAACTACGCCATAAACATGTCATGACGGATGGCCTATTTTGTCAGATTATGCTCAGTAATACAACAGCATTGTTACCATGGCCGGAAATGGTCATGGCAGATACTAATAATGCCTGATTTCATGACAGTTTGTAACAAATGCAGATTTAATGTCACTGCAATGGGTACATAACACCATAACACTATTAATGAACACAATCCATCATGGCAATTTGTTAGAAGCTATGGCGTGACACGATTATGGTCTGTCAACGTTATGTAGCGTGGTTCAAGTAAAGTTACCAAAGTGTTATCAACAAGGTTATAGTAGTAACATTTGTTTTATTGTTCTGTGGAACGTATGCAATAATGCAGCAATCGAAGGATAAAAATCTTGCATCCTTGGTTTAGAAAAATGCTTTCTATATACATGCAATATATGTATGTACAGGAGTGGACCTTTCTTTTTAAAATGTAGGTGTTTAAACTGGCTACTGCATCTATCTATCTATCTATGTGTGTGTGTGTGTGTGTTTGTGTGTGTGTGTGTGAGGGTGCCTTAGCACTTAGCACCCATATTACTTACTCCAGCCTCATTATTCGGCCAGTATAGCAGAAAAAGCTCCAGGTCTATAAACCTCCAATATTTTGCTTTGAAAAAGTTGCCATGATCTTTTCAGACAATGCTTCAGACAGTCCTATTTCAGGGCCCTTATTACTGTATATATTATGGACACCTACATATATTGCTATGTAACGACACTGCAATGCATTATAATAACACTATGTGCCACCTTACAATGCCATGAAGTGACAAAATCATCAAAAAAAACCTGAGACATTTACTCAGTGTCAACTAAACATACACTCCTTAGCTAAAGACACCATTCTCAGTTTTTTTGCAGAGCGTTGTTTTCGCTGCAGTTTAAAAGACTATTGCCATCGCAGTTGTGCTTTTCTGACGCCACGCTTATTCCTTTAGTTCCCTGCAGACATAGAATGAAATGTGAGGTAGCGATTTTCCAAACAGGTCGAGCCACCGAGTCACGATGTATCAGCTAACTACCTTTACTTGAAAATGCATCCAAAGATCAGTTTTAGGGTTTTTATTCGGGGGAGGGGGGGGGCGGTACTTCAGCCAGGCTGTTTTAATGTAGTTCTAATTAATAATGAAAGTTTTATAACTTAACTTTAACAGTGAAGAGTTTTAAAGATGCCCTTCCTCACCTGAACATACACAGGCCAGGCTTATTTCCTGAAAATGATTCAGAATAATGGACTTTTAGCTGATAACAGAGTAAGTATAGATGTTCTGGTTCTTGTTCTTTGTTTTGTTTTCATTCTAATAAACCTTGTACCCTAACATTCTTGGCAGAATTCTATTTAATCCCAACTGAACACTAAACCCTTTTCAACTGTTGGTGAAAAGTGTGCCTCAGTGTGAGAATCCTCTTAATCCTCTTCATTCTTCTGTCCTTATAAAGCCGGCTCTTTTTGCTGGTTCTAAATGAAGGATCCAGCAATTATTCTATGGTGACATGTGAAGTGCTGTAGATGCAGTTAAGAACTCACAACCCTCAGAAACTCTCTCAGCAGCTCCACTTTCAAATGAAGGACACGAAGGAAGCAATAGGAGGACGAAGAAAACAATAGATGTGAGACAAAACCAAGACCATGTAGAAATTTATAGGGCTGAGATGAAAGATTCCAGCACTTATGGATCTCTTGTTGCCAAAGCCTTCGCTTGTCGCTGCTCTTCACCAGATTGGCTAAAACGGGAACCTTGCAGTTCAGACTCCTGGCAAGAAGTTCTTGTTTGTTGTAGACAAATACACTGGAAATTTCTACCAGAGATTACTTGAGTGGTGCAACAGCCGACCCACTTATGTGGTGAGACCCTGTTCTTCTGAACTGTGTTTTTATGTAATATTGCAATGCTTTCGAGGCCAACTTCTATCCCGTCTGGCAAATTTCTGTTTTACTAATAAATAAATGGAACAGCACTGCATAAATATCAAACTGCAAGGTTCAAAGTTCAATTCCACCGTACATGATAGAGGAAAAAAATCATCTGCAGCTGTTTTTCCAGACAGCCAAGCATGCATTGAGCCGTCTCTCTACAATAGTATTTTACTCTCCTCAGTCGAAAAAACGATGCCCTTCTAAATGCATGCATTGTGTAGGAAAATGTGACCCGTGTTCTTTTGAAGTGAAGTGAAGTGAATTGGACTAATACTATTTTCTCTAAAATGTGTTTAGAATTAGGCTTTAGGACTAACATGAGTCAAACCGCTGTGTGAAATCAGATGACACTAGGCGTAGAAAGTGTTACTCAGAAGCCGTAGCGATGCAAGCAGCCGTTAGTTCTACATGTGGTGGAATGGGTGGGGAGGAAATGCTCAGACTGGTCTGTGAAAGGGAAAATCCTGGACTGCCTCTCAGGTTGCAGGACCATCCGCAACGCTGCTTTGGTCCAACGTGGTCCCGTTTTCAAGCGGGGCGGCCTCTTGGCTTGGTTCCGGCCCCGGGCTGACCGCAGGCCCTGAGGGCAGAATGGTGTCCACCCCGTGGGCTTTAGGGCTCATGTCCGGCGTGGGGGCTCCCATCAAGTCACCATCCAGAAAGGCTTCGGACCTCGGCTGGGAAGCCGGGCTGGCGCTGAGGGCAGAGTCAGGGGTGCGGGTGGCACTGTAGACGCCCTCAGAAACAGTCGGGGGGACGGCAGCGAGGCTGTCGGAGTCAATGAGCAGCTTGTTGGAGGCGCAGGTCTGAGGGACGTCAGTGTCGCTGTCCAGCGGGAACCCAGAGTTAAACTCTGCTACCGAGTCGTTCATCTCCAGGAAGTTATTTTCGGAGGAAGCCGCGTAGAGCCCTGCCTTCGACACTTCCAGACCCTGCGGGACCAAGACGGTGAGGAACACATTTAAAAGGCACCACAGCATGCTGGGAGCTTCATTACAGACAGCTGCCTTGTTCTATACTAGTACAGTGTTCTCACGTTCGAGGCCTCAGTCGATTCTTAGACCATTAAGAAAAATATAATTGAATAATATTGTAACATAATAATACATTGTATTTATAGAGCCCTTTTAAAGGTACTCAAATTAAATTACAATTAAATTGTAAATTTACACTGAAAATGTTTGCATATAATTTTAAAACAAACATATAAAAATTTCAAACAAAACATATTTAAAACTTACATAGAGAAACAACACAAGTAAGAACAAATGAAAGGACCAGATGAACACATGCATGTGGGTGAAAGAGCAGTGGTTAGAGGCTAGAAGCAGATTTGAAGAGATGGGATTTGAGAAGAGACGTGAAAGTTCAGCTACATTTGCATGTAAAATGTAACTGTACAAACTGTCGAGAGAACACAAAGCAAATCTATATTGGTGAGTACCCACACATTTTACTGTATTTTTATTAGTGTAAATGAAATTGTTGCCGTAATTAACATGTATATATATCAAAGAAAACACACTGTATGAATTACAGTACAGGCATTTTTTTTACCACAGCACAAATTCGTGGTTTTATACAATTCACGGATGCTCCTGGAACGTAACACCCCCCCCCCCCCCGAATTTCGCGGGTCGACTGTAGTCCATCTTTATCAGCTCCTTGTAGTTTACAGACAGTATTCTAGCTGTTTTTCTACATTATTTGTCCGTCCTCTTTTACCCAGTTCGTCAATTTTCAGACTGGCTTATCGATCGGTGCAGTCGCACAGAAATGTCATTGTGTTTTTGGTGCTTTTACACTCTGCACACTTGCAGTCCACCATTAGACGCACAAGTCTTATAGGTCGATTTTGGTCTTGGCCAAAAGTGATTGGGGTAAAGGGGGAGTATCGATAACAAACGATGAAGAGAAAGACTGCAGTCTGTAACTGTAAGTTTCAAAGGTAACCTGTATGAGAAATGGAGCAGATAAAATGAATATAGATAGAATTTGGTGGATGTTTAGACCCACATGTTTAGACAGGACACAGCCTACTAATACTAAATGAACTGAGATAACTGTTGAAAATGGGGGTGGGGGTTTAAAACACTAAAATACGAGGACAAGACATGGAGCAGTCATGCTACATGCTGCAGCAGCTTCTTCTTTTTATGGCAGTCAACAACTTCTCAGTGTATTACTGCCACCGCTGGACTGGTGGAGGTAACAGTTCGGTTCTCAGAAAAATCTGCGTTAGAATGAATCCGCAAGACTGCTGAAACGTGCTAGTTACCTTAATCTCGACCTCAGTGCTCTCCGTGTTGTTCTCCCAGGTGGACTGCATGGTGGACTCTTCCGTGAATCTGATGTAGGCATCATGAACCACCTGATATCAAGAAAATACACACAGAAATACTCAAGCCAGCCCTGCCGTAGTGATAATTCTGGGGTGAATTAAAAAAATTGCAGATGGAAAAAGCTCACAGTGTACAACACCAACAGCTCCTGTATGCACAGAGGGGAGTTTAAACTGTGACCTACTGCAACAGTGTGAAAAGTCACCAGCAATTCTAGTCATGCTAAACCACAACTGTGTTTTTTTTTTATTAATTTAGGGTTGGAGTGCAGTTGTTTGTAATGAATAAATCAGTTCTCGTGTTTTACCATTTCCTAGAATTGCTCCGTGTTCTCACATTGTCACAATACTTGTCTGCACATACACAAACACACATACACCCAGAAATGAATCATAATCAAAAGTCCTCAGGAGAACCAGGGAACACAGCAAGGACAAATCAGAGAGGTGCAACAGACTTTCACTGTGTGGTAAATGATCAATTTTAATTTCTATTTGACTTTTTAAAAAAATATTTCTATTTCTTGCATTTTATTCCAGATTCTGGAGTTGGATTCCCTCTTAAACTACCACATATTGAGTTTACTCTCAACTGCAATCTCTATATACACTTGAAATAGGACTAAAAAGCAGAAATATGGTCAATGTGGAAAGAGGTCAGTGTATACCAACAGAGCTGTGGGATTTTGTCTATACTATCATTTGAAATAATAAATAATAAACTGTTTAATTCATGTTAAGGCAGAACAGTTTTAAAACTTTATCAACTATTAATCATTACCAACACCTTTTTAAACACACACACACACACAACAAGCCAACACACACACACACACAAAGAAACATCTAGGTGCATGTGTGTTTCAGGAACAGTATAAAATACCAGTGTGCACACACACACACACTAGTACTACAGCTCTAACTGCAGGGATCAGGCCGATTCCTTGGCAGTTACTTGTTTTTACAGACCTGCATGGAGGACAGAGGGAGGGATGGGGCGGGGCACACACGATCACAGATGATGACACGAAGCTTCTGCTTGCTGTTCCCATTATGCTACTATAACACCAAGTACAGACCCATCAAACTAACACTAGAATGAAAAAAGATGAACACCAGAACGCAAAGCTCGCTCACCGAGAAGGCGTTCCATCTGAGGCTCCTTCAGAAGGGAGAAACGCAACGCAAGTCAATGGTTAAGCTAAACGCTACCAGAACAATGAGCTCATTACAAAACAGTCACGCAGACAGTCTTCACTCGTAAACTAAACCACACACACTCACACACAGGCAGACAGACAGTGGACAGTCTGGTGACTGACAGGACGACACCAGCTGGGAAAATGAAAATGGATTTGACTGCCAATGAACTGTGAGTAAGGCGACAGATGAGCGACAGTGAGAGCGAGAGCACTCTGGACTTCTCTGGAAAGGTTTAGTTAATGAATACACTGGAATTCCTGCAGTGTGTGAAATAGTACATATTTAGGCAGAGTTCGCGAGAGATCAAGATAAAGTTAAAAACAGAAATATAGGCTGAAAACATCAACATACTGTATTTGGGCTGTCAGCAGTGACAAAGTCACAGTATTATTATCTGTTATTTGCAGGGGTTGACATAATTTTTTGCTCTAGTACTCTAATGAATTAACTGGTGCACACTAGAGGGTGACACGGGAGTGAATTTTCAAACCTCTCCCGTCCCACTCCCAGAAAATAAAATCCCGTCCCGTCCTAATACCAGAAGAATGACTCCCATTCCCTCCCACTCCCGTGTTGTTGTTTTTTTGGGCTAAAATCTGTCAGTTACGTTAAAAAAATCCTGGTCCCGCCCACTTAAATTTCCCGGTCCCGCCCACTCCCGCTTACATTTTTCCAGTCCCGTCCCAATCCCGTTTTTAAAAGTGATTTTGTCTCCCGTCCCACGGGATTCCCGGGGGATTCCCGTCACCCACGGGATTCCCGAAAAAATGTCAGCCTCTAGTACACACCGAAATTTTCCACCTCACCACAGGAGCTTATAGCACGTTTATTTAATTTTATATAAATTCGCTGGAGTTATGTTCCAAGAGCACTCGGAAATTGTGAAAAAAGCACTAATTTGTGATGTGGTACAAAAATGCCTATAAAAGCTTATTTTTTATATTCTAAACCCTACATATGGTTCCAGATGTGCTCCCAAAACACTTTAATTTCATTTTATACTCAGTTTAATACATTCCCCTTAAAGAGAATGTGAGAGTAAACTCGTATCTGAACTGTACAGTTTACACTGAACTGCTGTCTCTCGCAGTGCTAGAATGTAAATAGTGATGTTACCCCTGTATAGACTGGACTGGAATTCATGCAGCATCTTTTCTTTGGTATAAGCAGGTAAATACAGTAATAAATTCATTTAATTTACAGTATTAAAAGTACAGGTTTTAAGAAGAACAAAACGATAGAGAAACACACGAAACGCTCCACACTGAAACCGTTATGATGCTGAATTCTGGACTGAAGCTGCCAGAGACGCCTCACAGCATAGCAGCAGTATAGCAACCAGTATAGCAGCCAGTATAGCAGCCAGTATAGCAGCCAGTATACGGTACTAGACAGTACTAAAACATTTACAGTTATATGTTATATGGAAATTTATATTTTTCTTAACAATTTAGCACTAAAATACATGCAAATAATATATTACCAAAAAGAAATCGTGGATTATTATTAGTTTGGTTCTAAGAAAAAATCCATTATCCATCCATCCAATTTCTACCCCTTTGTCACTTGGGGTCATGGGGAAAATCCATTACAGCATTTTTAAAAATAATTAGTTTTGTCCCCCCATCATTGGAAATGCCTCCAGCGCCCCTGAATCTCTCTAGCAGTTTCATGTTTATCAAAAACCAGATGGCTAAAATGTTTAGCCCCCAAATCCTACACAGTTTAATTATTTCAAATCATAATGATTATTTTTCTTTTTAAAGTTTTCCTTCCCTGAATGGTGGTAATTAGAGATCCAGTGTGAAGTTTTAGGCACATTTTTGCGTATTTTACTGTTTATCCCGCGAATGCGTACTTGTGTGCCACTCATGTCAACCCCTGGTTATTTGAATACAGCAAATGTTAGAATAGTTAAACTGTTAAAACGTGTAACTGTTCTGCCTGTAAACATGTAGCAACTTTTAAAGAAGTATTTACAAAAGGGCGTTTACAAAGTTAAGGGTGTCAGAACAGTCAAAAATGTAGTAATTTGATATTATAGTGACCTTGGATTAGGGCTCCAGACTAGTTTTGTGAGATGTGTCTCTTATATCTGTGGTGCTTGAGGTCGTTACCTGTCTGAATGCTTTTCCGTCGCCCTTGCCGGCCTGCTCAGCAATCAGAGCGATCTTACGGGCTCTCGCTGCCCGCCGACGAACCTTTATTTGGCAAGAGAGGAGACACACCAGCAGCAGGAAACCCAGCAGACCCACCAAAGACAGGATCGCCACATAAATCTGAGGCAGCTTGTAGGCTAAGAGAGAGGAATTAAAGAAGCAGAGGGTGAGTCAGAACTATTATTATCAATGAATTATTCGTTTTACTCCGTGTCTCCTGGATTCTCTGCTGTTTAGTGACTTTAACTCTCGTAGGCTGCAGTGTTCGGGGTCTCCTATTGGAGCGGAACGTTCAGGTGTTCCCATCTGCAGCTTTTGTGGTACGAAACTTAATCTGAAAAATAGGTTCAGATTCATAAAAAAAACCTGAGGAATCAAATCTACTAACAACAATTAGGAAGTGCCTGTAGAATTGACCAGCCAGTGAAAAAGATACGAGTGAATCATCAGAACCAGAGGGCTGTGAGGTCAGAGGAATGAAAAAATAAAAGGAAAACGAAGTGATTCGTAAACATGTCACTGACAAAGAAGAAGGACAGCAATCACTAGAAAATGACTAGTGTGATTTAAGCACAGGCTGTCGTACTCACGCTCCACATTCACGTAGACGTCAGCTACGCGGAAGCCTGACAGGTCCGTCACTCTGAACACGCCCATGTCACTGACTTTGACCTTCTTCAGGTAGAAGATGGAACCCTCTATGGACACTCGGCCATCCAGCATGGGGTCCAAAGGCACCACCAGCTCCCCTTGATCCAGGATGACCCGCTGTTTGTGGTCAGAGTCTGGAGTGTAGACCATGTTGAGCTTGGTGTGGTTTATGTAAAGCTTGATCTTCAGAGTTACATCATAGCCCAAGTGCATAAAGTTTTGGTGCTCTGGAAAAGAAAGAAAAACAAATGAAAGCTGCTGGTTCAATTTTATCTTTTGGAAAAGAAACATACGCCGTTCAGCCACAACAACATTAAAACCACTGACAAGTGAATAACATTGATTTTCTCATTACTAAAACCCCTGCCAAGAGGTGGGACATAATGGGCACAGAGTGAGCAGTCACTTCTTGAGACTGAGGAGTTGCTTTTAGGAAAAACAGGCAACACAGTGGTCTGAGCAAGTCTGACAAGGGCCAACCTGCATCAGTTCTACAGCAAACTGCAGTAAGATCCCACAGAGGAGTCACTGTAGTACACATGGCTGATCAAGCTGGATTTATCAGACGCTTTAATGCATTCCCTAACTACAGGGGGCAGTCTCTTCCATTCCCTAACTACAGGGGGCAGTCTCTTCCATTCTCTAACTACAGG
>JBBJLR010013667.1:0-13555 GCA_037577145.1 Brachypetersius gabonensis
AAGTCATCATAGCTTGCGTAGTATAGACCCAGCTCCCAACCCAACTTTGTGAATAGATTAACGGCGATATTTTTTTTCACATTAACTCACATTTACGCAGCACTTTAACGCCGATAGTGGCCCACCACAAGTGCTCATATTTTAAGGTTCCCACACAAACGCACCATATACTTTTCTAACCTTCTAATGTAACTCATATAAGTTTCTCTCTGTATGTTTCTAAGTGTGGATATAAATTTGCTATAAATGTGTCCATTATATTTGAAAAAAAAAATCTGTAAACATATATAACATCTGTATTATTAACTAAATGTTATTTATTATCAATTTCTAAATTTGAAATCATACTGGATTTTGCTTGGGGCAAATTTCAGCCTTCGTTCAGCTTATGTTTATTTCACAGCAAATGAAAAATGTTTCTGTAACTACAGGGACTTTAAGCCTCTGCTTTGGAGTTTTGTATATACACATTATTTTTATTTTGAGGTGCATTAAAATGCAATTGTGTTTAGTTTTTCCATTGAAGTTATGCTGCATGACTGTTTAAACAAATGGTTTCCGTAAATGTACCGTTCCCACGTAATATGTGAGAACTTCCACGGCACTGAATAAATGGCCTATTATGAAGTTTTTCAAAAGCCAAAAATGTACTTTCCATAAAAGTGTAAGTTACTAAAACGCAAAAAACCTAGTCTTGTGTCTCCCTGAATTCACAATAAGTCAAAGCTTTTACTGTCCCGAATAAAACGAATATTTCTAAATGAACATTAAAACGATTTGAGATTCCTGAAAAACTTACATCTATTAGAAACTGTACTAAAGCTAATAAGGTGTGTCTGAATTTTATGATGTGTCTGAATTTTCAAATGATCTAATCAAAACAATTTAATAGTAGTTTAGGATATTTCATATGCAAATTATTTTCTGATGTTATACCTTTTCATATTAAAGAACCATGAGATGTTTTCACCAGGGCCAGGGAAACTCCTGCTCCTTACATTTTAAAGCAACTAGCCAAATCAGGATCAACTATAAAATTCTTCTCTTAACATATAAATGTCTGAATGGTTTTGCTCCACCCTATCTATCTGACTTGCTTCAGCTCTATGCTCCCTCTCGGTCCCTCAGGTGTGCGGATCATTTGACCTTGGTGGTTCCTAAGGCTAGGCTGAAACTCAGCGGAGATAGAGCTTTTTCAATCGTAGCTCCAAAACTTTGGAACAAGTTGCCTTTAGATGTTAGGCTGGCTTCATCTCTCCCTGTTTTTAAATCTCTTATCAAAAGTTTCTTATTTTCCTTAGCGTTTACGTCGCAGTGATTGTACATCTTGTATATTTGCTTGTCTTGCTGAATTTTATGTGACACTGTGTTTTTTGTTATTTTCTTTGAATGTACAGCACTTTGGCAGCAACTTGCTTGTTTTAAATGTGCTATAGAAATAAAGGAAAGAAAGAAAGAAAGAAATCTTCCAAAACTTGCTGCTTTCTAGCTATGTCAGCTTTTGACCCTTCCCTAACCCTAACTTGTTGCACTTTTTGAGTTCCTTTTTTTTTGTTTTGTGAGCATCATCATACATTTTTCTTTCTAGAAAAGTCAAAGATAACAGAAACTGTATCTTTCTTGCAGATCATTGGTCAAGATCCAGAGGAGAAAGAGAGCGACCATCACATCCTCAAGAGGAGACTGCGCACCAGAACTCCAAAATAACACTAACAGTAACTGGTGTGCAAAACAAAAGGCATTTGTGTATACATCCACATATATCTCCATTTGTATGTATGCATGTAGTAAGTTACCGTATATATTAATCATTTGCACTTTTTATATTTTAATTGCACACTAAGAAAAATAATTTTTATTCCGTTATTTAATAGGTATAATGATGTAAAATACTGTTAACTGTTTTAGACCATTTTCACGACACTTTCTTTTAAAGGTTCTGTAGTGAAATGTTTTAGTATTGGCTGTGTTCACTACTTTATCCCGAGAAGCCGAACACACGTAAATGCTGTCTAGCAAATAAATGTAAAGGCACTAACACCAGACCCCTCGAGTGACTACCTGTTTGGTTTGATTGAAAGCGCTCATTTACTGTTTGCGGCTTTGGACAGAACAAGCAGAAACACATTAGTGCATCGCAGACTCCCTGCCAGTCTGAGCTGGCAGGCCCTGGCGTCCAATCATAAAGCAGGTTAGGCGCTAATTGCCACTGTGTTACTATTGGCTATGAAGAAGGGGGCTTTTAAACGTCTCCCAAAAACATCCCCAGAAACCCATACCCCCCCATCATCACATTGACGAGACT
Organism: Brachypetersius gabonensis; assembly: GCA_037577145.1. Classification (NCBI taxonomy): domain Eukaryota; kingdom Metazoa; phylum Chordata; class Actinopteri; order Characiformes; family Alestidae; genus Brachypetersius; species Brachypetersius gabonensis. The sequence goes on from JBBJLR010013667.1 coordinate 2,306, forward strand.
CGTGCCGCATCCAGAAAGGCACCCAGCTGCCTGTTCATCTGAACAGAGAGCTTAATGCAGCTCTAAGGTATAATCAAATTTACCTAGAGGCCAGTGGAACTGCATTCAGTCGTACTAGCTCAGCTCTACTGGAGGGAGGGGGACGATGAGAATGTAACGAGGAAAGGCTTGTTTGTTTGTTGCAACGAACGACAGGAAGTGGGCCGGTTGGGACAGCGAGTTGTTGGCGACTGAGATGACTCACAGATTTCAGGCGTGTGTCAGAAGCGTGGGGTCGAGCGAGAAGGACAAAATGGAGGTGCGAGATCTGTGTGTGTGTGCGTGTGTGTGTGTGTGTGTTGTGGTAGCAAGAAGAGGATGAGGGACAGCTGTAGAGTGAGAAGAAAATCGAAAAAGAGCAAAGTCTGCTCGCCCACATTTGTGTCCTGTATGTCTGTTATAAATAATGGCCTATACACAGACAATGGTAGGTCCATCTATTGTCAATATTTTCAGCTCCACTCACCATATAGGTGCCCTTAGCTTGATTGCAGATTGTAGTCCTTATGTTTCTCTGGACCCTTTAACCCGTCAATGGTCATGAACCCCACAGGACCACCAGTAAGCAGGTGGTGGAACATTCTCAGCACAGCAGTGATGCTGACATGGAAGTGGGGTGTGTGTGTGTGTGTGTGTGTGTGTGTGTGTGTGTGTGTGTGTGGTGTCTTGAGAGAATTGCACAGGACTCTTGTGTATAATATTTATTATACAATTCTGTACAAATTCTCTGGGTCTGTTTTTAGGAGAAAATAAACATTTAATTGTCTACAAATACATAGAAATAATATTTTATTTGTAACCAAGATACTGCCTTTTAAATCTTCTAAGATTTTTTAAACATCTTAGTACTATTCCATATATCTATTTATTTCCTATGGGAGGTTGGTTTGTTGGTTTCATAGCATTTTAAAATACCCGTTGCCAGATAACTCTGTGATGAATGTCATGACAAATGGATCAACAGGAATTACTTTTAAATTGCTTTATATACAGCAAACCCTTACTTTTTTGCGGTTTCGCAGCTTCAGTCATTCGCAGATTTTTTTCTCAGAACCTAAATTGCAGATATCTTATCTGCATTGTTTTTTGTGGCAAAATATACTTTTTCATGCATTTTAGTGCTAAATTGTCAAGAAAAATCGAATGTACTAGTTTTGTATTTCCTATCCTTGCAGAAACGACAAATGAATATTAACGTAACTACATTTCTATATAAAATCTATCTGTACATTTATTGGTACTGTCCAGAGAAAACAAAGGGAAGTGCATCTTGGGACGGTGAAATACTGTTGTACTCAGAGGCGGGAGGTTTGAAAGTAGTCAATTCAAGAACGCTATTCATTGTTTTTTGCTGCTGATTGGCTGCTGCCCTGTGATGCATCACTAGCAGACGCAGTCCCCGCATCATCAAGTGTGTCTTGTGGATCGTCTCAAGTGTTCCTCTGAGTGTTCTTGTGTTTTTCGTTTCGTTCTCCATAAGCCCTGTATTTTTATTACTGTAAATTAAATTAATATATTACTGTAATTACCCCTATACAGGGGTAACATCGGTATTTACATTCTAGCACCGCAGGACTTCAGTGTAAACTGTATTAATCTATTAAGTTGAGTTTAAAATTAAATGAAAGAGTTTTAGCTTCTTTTTTTTTTTCTTTACCACAGCACAGATTTGTGGTTTTTCACTATTGGGGGGAGCTCTTACTGTATACAGATATTGTGTTTTATGGAGATATTGTTTTAGGTGAGCTCTGAAAGTTACTTTTTAGAGAAAGATTTTTTTATTCCAGCAATGAGGATATATGCAAGTACCTATATGTGATAGGTCACCTATATATCCTACATATATGTGTGTTTAAAAAATGTCTTAAACGTAACTAAAGCTAACAGTACCCTTTGTAACTAAAAAGTCTTTTGCATGTTTTTTAAAACTCATTTTGTTGCTTTAATGTTGTTTTGTGCATATTTAGGTCAGATATTGTCCAATTAACTAAACATGCAGACACAAATCCAGCTGTGCGTGTGTGTGTGTATGCGCGTGTGTGTGCGTATGTGTGTGTGTGTGTGTCGTCTTTTGTTTCAGAAAGTGTTGCTGACGTCATAATTGTGGCCATCAGGCGCTGAATGCTATTCGCAGCTTGGTGCTTGTGTTGGGGAGAAAGCTTTTGTGTGGGAATGCATGTGTTCATTTTTGAAAAAGGACCATTTTCTCTTCACCTTTTCATATGTGAACCTTAATGTGAGAATACATGGTTCCAAATTAACAGTGTATTTAGTCTTGTGTGATAATATATTGACTCTTTTTTTGTCCTTTCCGTCGTCAAATTCTGTTGATTTTTACTTTTACAGCATTTAGCAGATGCTCTGATCCAGAGTGACGTACATTTTTACCAGCCATTGATGTTTTCTTAAGAGGTAAACATAGATCATACAGAGCAGTGGTTTCCAACCCTTTTTCCTTGAAGCCCCCCTTTCCTGTGTCCAAGACAAGCCAGGACCCCCAACTCCTACCCGCGTAAAAAAGAATAAAATGATTCATTTATTTGCAAAAATAAACAGTGGTTGTAGGTTTTTGCTCTTACACTCTTATCCACACACACACTTTTACATTTCTCTCTTTAAGAATTTATTGTGTACAATTATAATTTTGGTAAACTCAATTCAGACAAAATTCTGCGCACCCCCTGTGATCTCTAGCGCCCCCCTAAGGAGGGCCCGGACCCCAGGTTGGTAACCACTGATATAGAGGTTTGACCTGAAATACTCTGTTCTTTACAAACTGCCTCACAAAAACGCATTGCATGAAACAATCATGAATGCGCTGCCTGATGCCTGACATGCTGGTTTTGCCATACTTTTTTGCCCTAAAATGTTTTTTTAGGGTGTTGTAAAACAAAATAGTCCCTAAGGAACAGATTTCAGGTTTACCATTTTTTAAATGAACATCATATAATGAACTCGCTTGTATGTTTTCTTATTGTTTTGGATAGTAAAAAAAAATAACTGCATGATAAGGTTACAGGTTCTGATCACCATCATTCTGACTGTAGACTAGAATTTCACCACAAATTGTCAAAGCTCTCAATGACTTTGTCGCCACCTAATTGATCAATTGAGTTTTACATGCAGGATAGTTATAAATTGGTGTAATTCATCTCTAACGTATGTAGCATATTCATTAATGGCTACCTACAGAATGTATAGCATAATAGTGAGTGGTTTCGGACCCCCAGTGGACCACCAGTAAGCAGGTGGTGGAATATTTTCAGCACAGCAGTCACACTGACATGGAAGTGGCCTGTGTGTGTGTGTGTGTTTGCACTGTGCTGTTGTGAGTTATATTTATTATGTAGAGTGCTGCCATTATTAGGTGATCGGGGGATATTAAGCGATTTATCTGGACAATAAACAAGGAATTGTCTAAAATGAATCGCTGTTTTTTTTTTTGGTTCTTCTAACAACAGCATCTTCTAACCAAGATACTACCTTTTTAATCTAGGATTGTTTAAACATCTTGTTACTTTTCCTTATATCTTATTCCTTATATTTCCTGTATCTGTAGATGATTTATTGGTCATTATTTTGCCTTTTCCATCATTATTTTCCGTTGATCCCTTGGTGTGCATTTAGCACAAAGTGACTCACTCTACTGTACACGCCTCATGTTGGACTGCGTCACTTGATTAACATACTGCCAGGGCGCTCATCTTTTCATCACTTTTTCCCTCCATCACACCTCCTCTCTGAGCAGCGTCCCACCCAACCCCCACCCCGAGAAGCACAGGGCCATCACTCTAAAGGAGGGCGTTCTAGACTAAGCCAACAACAAACGGAATAAAAGCCTGCAGCACCCCATCATTTGCTGAGGAAAATTACAACATAGTTTCAGTGGCGATTAACTAGTTGAAAGCTTCCATTCCACTGTCTGTAGTGAGAAGAACAGCAAACAAAGCCACACCGAGACACTGCAGGGGGAAAGTGTAATTGCTTCTGCTCATGAGAGGCATGCTCTTTATGCAGGATTTCAGATGAAACGACGAATGGAAGTAAGAACATTTCAGCACATCCTCTCATTCTTTGTCTCTACACAATCTCTCTTGATGCTGTAAAGTAACGGTGCGAAAAATTAAATTGCCGTCAGTGTTTTATGTGGAATGCTCTCTATGTTCCCCAAATGTTCAAGCACTACATTAATGTCAAATACGCTTTTTGTTTAGTGCGTTTTGCAGCACACTTTTGAGTAAATAAATCGATTTCTAAAAGATTGAGTGTCAGAATTGACTTTACATTGAAAGCTTCAAAGCTTTTTTGCCTAGCGTCAATGATACTAGCACCAAATGTAACATTCAAATAGATCTCGAAGAAAAATGGCCTGCAGTGCACCTCATGATTTTCTGACTTGCCCTGAACCCCTTTTCACCGACCGCATGCTTCCATTACTTGTTGGCCACATTAATCCCTGTTGTAAGAGAAGCCCGGAATGGACTGCTGCTCTGGGGGACTGGGATAAGGGGAAAAACTGCAAACTAGATTGTTCACCAATGTGTCATTTTAACACTATCCTGGCATCCTGTCCTGTGGTTTGTCCATTTGTCGTCTCTGAGAGGAGTGGAAATACATGCCAAGCTACACTGTTAAAATATGGAGGAGCTGGTGTGAGATCTTGCGTCTGTAGCTCGGCTGAAGCCTATGAAACGAGAGTTACCCAGAGGCGAATGAGAAAGTGAAGGAGGCTCAGGAACTGCAGACCTTAAGTGTCCTTAAATGCAGGTCAGGTTACAACATCCTCATTACAGGTTTTTGGGATGTGTCTCCTGCATCGACAGCATTTAGAGAGTTTTCTATATCCATGTGTTTTAAAGTTGTATGTGAAATGATGACCATTTCTGGAAGGAACACACTTTAATATGAAATGCGTTTCAAAACGTAGTTTATTTCTTTTAAGGTTTAAAGAAATCACAATCTTATTGTAATATCCAACGCCTTTTCTCCTTTGGCTTCTTCACTGATTGTGAAACATTTGATACCAAGAAAGGTAGAATCCTTTTTTCCCCTCTATACTCTTTTATTCTTTTGTTCTTTTATTAAAATGTTCTGCCTTTTCTCACCAAACATACCTGCAGTCATGGTGGTTGTAGTCTACAACAAAGTTCTTGTTTCTTCAGACAACAGCACTTGATTGTGAAATGCTTTTGTTTGGGGTGGCATACTTCAGATGTTGCATTTTAAGATTTTATGGTAAAGGTTACCTCCTGATGCTGCTACTATGTAGATGTTTATGCAAAAACACGGAATAGTGGGCCAGTGCATCACTTTTTCTGTATCAGTGAAGTCTTTATGTTGCAACGTGGGGGTTTTGTTTTGCAGACCTGTCTTTAAAGAAACATCAGATGTTGAAAAAAAACCCGGAAAGTGTTGGATATCTTCTGCAGTCTTCTCTTACTTTGTGAAATCAGTTCTGTCTAGTTTCACATGAGCCAGCTGCTTAGATGAGCCCTTGGCTGTTGAGTGTAAGCACTGGCTGGAACTGATGTAATTGCCGACACCTGACTTAGATTAAGGCGTAATACAAATAGACCTTATAAACACAAGTGGACTGACAAATGGGAAACACATTTTCCCCTGAAATATTAAACACTGAAAACAATACCATAAAATTAATAGAAAGTTTGTTTTATGCAGATATAATTTTCTACTTAAGAAATCAACAAAAACATAATTTGACCAGAGGTCCTCATAAGGCTCGCATGGATGTAAAGCTCTGACTTCACAAAAATTCAGCAATTCTATATGATTTAGAATTGGTCTAGCTTTTTTTTTTTCTACAAAAGGATTTAGAAGTACTTTTAAATTGTCACTGCTGGATTCCTGAATAGCACAACAATGTTGTGTCTATCCAATCAAGTTCAGTTCCTGGTGAGGAACTGAACAGTTCCAGAGTTCCAACAGAACTTGTTAACTTTGCCCACCTCAACCAACGCTCGATGCTAACCAGCAGAAACAGCTTTGCCAGTTAATGTTCACCTCCAAGTGGGCTGTGTTGTCCAGAGACTTTGCAGTTTCCAAAGATGTGTGAACACTTCACACGACTTGGCTGCCCTGGGCAGCTGGTGACCTAGAGAAGTGGTTCCCAACCTGGGGTCCGGGCCCCCCTTAGAGGGGCACTAGAGAGTGCAAGGGCGTACGCACAATTTTGTCTGCACTGAGATTTCCAAAACAATTTGTAGACATTAAATTCATAAAATCCCAAAACGTAAAAAAGTGTGTATGAGTGAAAAACCTACATCCACTGTTTATTTTTTGCGAAAAAAAGTTTGTAATTAATCAATTCATTCTTTCTGAGCATCTATGCGGGTAGAAGTTGTGGTTGGGGGGCTGGCTTGTCTTGGACAAGGGGGGCTTTGAGGAAAAAAGGTTGGGAACCACTGGCCTAGAGTTTAGGGAGTTGCCCGTGCAATGAGAATGTTGGGGTTTTGAATCCCAACACTGCTCGTTTCATCTCTGTGGTACATGTGAGCAAGGTACCGCCCCCACACACTGCCCCCTGGGGACCTTACCTTGCTCAAGTGCACCTCAGTGATGAGACTAGCAGTGTTTAAAATGACATGAGAATTCAGTCTAGGCCAACCTCATTATTTTAAAGGTGACATTTTAATAAATTCCACTTTACACCCTTAATTTTGCATGCACTTAACACCTAAAGCGCTTCGCACTCTCTTAGCATGGCAGAATGGTCATATGCATAATAGGCATATTATGCATTAACAGCACTCTGTCACCAGTCCTGCAGCCCTCTTCGCTTTTTCGTGCAGATGCCCTAGCCTTCCACCTGCAGTGCATAATGTAAATCAAGATAGTTCAACTGGAGGCTGTGTGTGCTAATCTCTGACTGGTGCCAGCCAGAAACTGAACAATCCAATTAGTTAGACTCTACGGCCGAAGGCATTAGTTAATTAATGAAACGAGGCTGGCGAGTGTGTGGTCTAAATGTGAGCAACAGTCCAAAAGCTGGTCCTCCAAAGTGTGCAGCACGCCAGGGTGCAGTGGCACCTTTCATTTTCTCCTTCGCTTCATTCTGAAAGGCATTCAAATGTCCCAACCATGCACCCCACTGGCCATTATCCCTCGCGAGCCCTTTCCTTTGTGCTTCCCAGGCTCATTCGCTCTCTCTGGTGAGTGTATGGTCAAGTAGCTTGGAAAGTGTGAGTCATTTACTAACTAAAGTTCAAGATGAAGTAACAAGGCCTGGTTACTAAGCAGTAGTGTGTTGCTTGAGGTAAATGTGTTCTATGAAGAGCTTCTAAGATTCCTACATGTATATGCAATGCTTTAATGGTGTTCGTAATATTGTATGTTTTTACAGCTCACCTCAAATGTACCTGACCGGATAAAATGTGTTTACTGTGCATGTGATTGTCGAGTTTTTGACTAATCTCAAATAGACTTGCTTATGTAATTTCTGACACTTTGGGACTTACTGTTAAAAACAAAAAATACAGTGTTCCCCCGCGGAACCCCCTGCAAATTTGCAGAAACCTTAATTTTTATTTTATTTTATTTATTTATTTTTTTCGTGATAAGACAGAATTGTTCATGCATTTTAGTGCTAAATTATTAAGAAAAATATAATTTATTATTTTTGACACACAAAGCAACCGTATATTGGCTCCTGCCCTGTGACGCATTTCTGGCAGATATGGTCCAGAATTCCCGCATCAGAACAGTTTCTCCCGTGGAGCGTCTCGTGTTTCTCTGAGTGTTCTTGTGTTTTTCGTTTTGTTCTTCTTAAAGTCCTATATTTTATTACTGTAAATTAAATGATTACTGTATTTACCTGCTTAAGCCAAAGAAAATGACAGGGCATACCAAAGAAACACGCCTGCATAGACTGCAGTACAGTCTCTATAGGGGTAACATCGAAATGTACATTCTAGCACTGCGGGAGACAGCAGTTCAGTGTAAACTATACAGTACAGTACAGATATGGGTTTACCTTTACATTTTTAAGGGTAATGTATTAAGCTCAGTTTAAAATGAAAGTAGTGTTTTGGCAGCATATTTGGGGGCATTTTTAGGGTTTGCACAATTCACGCCTTTTCATAATTTGCAAGTTCTCTTGGAATGTAACAAAACTTCAGAATGATAGGTTTTATTTTTTCTAACAGTCATACAGAGTCAGTAACCACTTAAACAAGTTTATTTGAGATTGCGCAACATGGTTTGAGGCAAATGGGTTATGATTTGGGCGAGCAGTGCGAATTAGCAAGATATGGATTTTAGGATTGGATGCAGATTTTCTCTTCGTGGTCAAGCTGTGAATATACAGCACTTCTCTCAGCTTTTCATACGGCACCATCAACGTCACTGTGTGTGTGTGTGTGTGTGTGTGTGTAAAGCACTGAGGGATTTGATATTATCACAAACTGCATGCTTGAAAAACACAGTCCTAATACACAGCTTTGGGACCATTTGAGATTATTACCTAAGATCACTCTCCATTTCTCAACAGCAAACCGATGAAAAACATTTTTCAAAGGGTTTTAAAATGAAATGTTATCTCAAGAAAACGTTTGTCACGATCATGGCTTAATTCAAAATCTTGAGAAAATCAGCAAAAAGGAACTAAAATATATGACCCCACAACTATTAGGGCTTCTGTATTTATCAATGTTACTAAAACTGGCATGAAGCTTTTATCAGAAAGACCTAAATCTATGAACAATCTTATACTGATATTGATGCTGACTGTGCTAATTAGAGGTCTACACTGAAGCTGCAGCCCAAACCAGACACGGTGCTTCAAGTTACGGTAACTGGTAAATTTGAAATCCGACCTGAACTGTCTCACAAACTGTAATTGGAACATTTAAATCGCTTAAAGTATGTCTTGCGTTGAGCGACTGACATTGCGCCTGAATAAACTGGTCTTCTACACAGATGTACTACACTGAAAATGTTCATTATGAGCGTATTATTGTATAATTGCTGTACTTGAAGGAAAATATCGACCCCTCCCCCCTCCAACTGTCAACCACTCTCTGTGATAAAGTCCCTCTTGCTACTGCTCGCCAAAATGCTTAATCTGTTTTTGTCACGTTTCCCTTCCTTCTCCAGGCACAGATAACAGGCGCATTCACAGACGTCCATTTTCTCTCTTTATTTTCAAAAACTAAAGGCACGATGGCCAAAACAAGCTTACAAACAAAAGTAGAACAGAAACACTCAACAGGATGATGGTTGACTGATAACTCAGGTCAGTCACAAACAAACTTATACCACTAATCCCACCACCAATAACACAACCCATATTCCACAAAGAGTGCATGCAAATCTGAACCTGATGATATCCAAAGGCTTGGGTCGAAGAGCAGACCTCCAGTGTTAATCTTCATTACTTCTTTGGATGTCACTCAGAATTTGCCTGACTATCAAGAGGGGAAAAACTGCAAATTAGCTTCACAGAAACAGAAAGTTTGTCTCTCTGAGGGTGTAGACGTCCATCTGGCCCAATCCGTTTGATCTCCTTTCGTAACTGTATAATTACCCAATTACAGGTTTTAAAAGAGGATTTAACTCAAGATGGCAGGGAGTCAACAATAACACCCGTTTCCGTCCGCCCAGTTACAAGAGCCGTCTAATGGGCCAATATAATTGCGTTTTGTTTCACAGTAAAAGACAAATAGCTCACTGAAAGCAATGAGAAATGAGAAAATGAGTGTTCTACTTGAAATTACACTTAAAATGTTTCTGTCTCAGTGTGACAGAATAGTGCAGCGGCCTGTTTGTAAGACACTACTTGCAGAAAATCAATCACTCGTACTTCAGTACTATCCTCACAACAGAAGGAAGCTATTTGAAGCCAACTGTGGCTTATACTTCTTCTGCTTAAGGAACAGTGACCAAATGTGGCTAAAGGTGATTAGAAGCAAGTAGTCACCAATTTGCATGATGTCATTGCAGATGTTGATCGGTAACATTTTTATATACATGTTTTTTCTATCTAAGGCATTCCTTTTGAAGTCCAGACAATGATTCCACATTTAGCTTGCTTTTGTTCCAAATATAGGACAGCATTAGGGCCACAACTATTGTTCCTTAATCCTCCGTTTTCTTTATTCTCTCTTCATTAGTGTTTTATGTTATTTTCTCAAGCGTTTTTCCAATCATCCCAGACTTAACGTAGGGAGTTATTGTATCGTATGGTCAGGCCTTGCTCTCATTAAGCATGCTCCACCAAGCATGAACGGCTCCAGTACAGGGCTAAGGCTATTTCTGGCCACACTGTAGTGTTTTCTTAAGGTCACTCAATAAAAGCCACATATGGAATTTTCGTTTTGAAAGAGCATGACCTCAGCAGACAGAAGAGGCCATGTCTGAACGGGTCGATGGTGTGCGCCTCGCGTCACAAGGCCGGTAAGCCCCCCAGGACAGGCAATGCTTGCCCCATTTATGAAGGTGGTGTGTTTTGGGGTTTACTGACAGTTAAGCCCCAGCCAGAAGATCTGAGCATTATATGCATTTTTATGTTCACTATAAAAACAGCTATCAAGCACTAAAATATCAAGCCTGCGGCACCCTGACCATAACAATTACACAATGAGGGAAACTTAAAGGGCCCGAATCCTGAATTCTCCTTGCATTTGATTGTCATTATTACAAAAGTAATTGGACATGTTTGGATATTCTAGTAAGATTTTACAAGAAATGTTTTTTCAGTGAGATATGACACATGGTCTTTATTAAATTTGCTACATTAAGGAAAACATTGTAAGTTAGCTTGATTCAATATATTTCTGTTGAGTTTTTACTTATTTAAGTCATAGTTTAATAGATGTTATAGATGCAATTGTAGAGAACCTTCAATACCTACCATATCATGAAATGAAAATAGATTTTATACATCAAAAATTACCCGAAAACTTCATTAAACAGTAAACCTCTTCAGTGACGTCTTCAGAATGAAATCATACTTGACAAGCATATTCAAATGTAGTTTTAAATGTATACTATACACTACTGTATGAAAGACTTTTATTTGGCAAACTGAGTACATTCAATTAAAGAAATTGAAATGTTTTACTGAGATAAGTGCCGAAAGATACAAGGAGCCTAAATAAAGGAGCTCCGCCCACTCAGCATTCACCACCAGTATACTGATCACCGCCTGATCATCTGGAATCATCTGCTCCTGGTTCTTCACTGGTTCAGGACTTC
>JBBJLR010013674.1:0-31050 GCA_037577145.1 Brachypetersius gabonensis
TGAATCAATGCCACGTAGAATTAAGGCAGTTCTGAAGGCGAAAGGGGGTCAAACACCGTATTAGTATGGTGTTCCTAGTAATCCTTTAGGTGAGTGTATATGGGGCACATTATGGTTCATCTCATTCCACTTGGATTGACTGGGGATGAGTCAGACCTGATCGAGTTTTACCAAATGTTTGTTTTTACTGTTTTGTTCATGTGCTGTGGGTGAGAAATGTGTTTCTGTTTGAGTAAGAGCTGGTTTTACTAGATAGCAACTTTTTAACTGCAATGGTTTAATCACGATTTGTCGTGGCTGTAACGGAACAGAAAGATCACGGTTTGTTTCACACTATAGGTCTGACATCACAGTTCGGTACGGTTCACGATACTGTTAAGTAACAAAATGTTTTAAAGAATGATGCTTGGCTTGTTTTCGTTTATTTTAAATAAACAGCAGTGTATAAAACAGTAAACACACTCTTGTCTATATTTTCATGTATGTGTAAGGCAGCAGAAGCGTTAGGCCAGTAGGTGGCGCTATTGCACCACACAACGACCCAGATTTATGATTTACTTGCGCTTTTTGGTCCCTCTGTGATTCTGTATTACTTCAATCAGGTCGTTTTCGTTGTACCGTGTATTCTCCGAAAGATATCATGTACCGTGACGGTTTGGTACGAATACATGTACCGTTACAGCCCTAGTCGTGACCATTAACCCCCCACACACCTCACCTGGTCAATGGAACCAGATGCCCAGCTTTAAAAGTTCTCCCTCAGAAAGTCAAAAAGTTGGAGGCACCAAAATGTAACTGCTGCACCTTTAGTAGCAGCTTAGCAACAACCACAGTTACCACAGCAACCGTACAATCGCACTGCATTTTCTTGCAGGAAAGCTGTCTATTTTTCCCCGAGCTATTGCTATTATTGACTTAATGATAAAAATTGTTTTGACAGATGTCACTTCTATGGGTGACTTCGCTATGATTTATTGGTGGTAAACCAATGGAATTTGTAACAGACTGTGACTGTTACAAATTTGTAAATTGATTTACTGTAGTAGAAAGGATATTGTTACATGATAAAGTTTATTTAAATTGTAGTCAGAAGTTTACACACTCTCATCATGGGTATGTATCATAACCATTTTTATCTAGGGCAGAATGATTTATATACAACCTCAATGATTTTTAGAACAAGAACGGTTTATTGTTTGTTAGGTTTATTTAAATTGGTTGGTTTCCTGCCATGGACCTTGCTTTTAAGCATAGTCCACAAATCTTAAATAGGGTTGAGGTCAGGGCATTGAGAAGGACTTTCCAAAAGCTTAAAGCTTAATGTTAGCTTGATTTATCCATTCTGAAACCAGTTTTAATGTGTGATTATGATCACTATCTTGTAAGAACACCCAATTGTGTCCAAGCTTCAACCGTCTAGCTGTTGATTTGAGATGAAGTTGAAGAACTTGGGGGCAGTTCTCCTTCTTTATTCCATCCACTTTGTGTAATGCGCCAGTCCTATTGTCAGTGTTACAGCCCCAGAGCAGGATACTACCACCACCATGTTTGACAGTTGCAAGTTTCAGTCAGGCTAAAGCTGGGACTTCTTTATGGTCTGCTCACTCTCAGTCTATGGTGATTTGACACTGATGTTCCAGCATGTTTCAGTTCACGGCATCCTAATCAGTTTCCTTTCATCTGAGGGTGAGAGTTTAAGTCTTCTTCCAGGCCTTGGCATCTGAATAACTTGTTCTCATGTACAGTTGTTTGAACGAAATGATCTTGGAATCTGCAGTTGCTTGGGGATTCTTCCAAGAGACTTTCTCATCTTCTCATTCTTAGATCTTCACTGAGTTCCTTGGATTTGGTCAATACAGTGAATGCTAACAAACACATCCTTTTTATGCTGGCAAAGAGAATCTACCCCCTGCAGCACCACTTAATAAAGGATGTAGATTGTATCTGCAACTGTAGTGTTTTATATTTTTACTTGTTAAGTTATTGCAACTGTATTAGTGTTATGGATGTGAAGAGGAATGACGAGTCAATGCCAGGCACCCTTCAAAAATATTCTGTGTATATGTGTGTATGTATGACTGGTGCAGAGGCATGATGGGTGATTGATAACCAACTCGTGCTTGTCTTTCCGGTGTTTATGATTATATTACTCCCGTGTAATGCATTAAAATGAGCATGATGGTCGATCGGTACTCGTTTAGCTTTCAATTGGAACCACAAGGCCTATGCAGCTAACGAGTTATATAAGCTTAAACGCCACTGTAATATCAAGTAAATTACTTCGCACTTACCTTTAGTGACTAATGTCTTCTTTCACTCATTGCAGCATTTGTGGATTTATTACATTGGTATGAATCTGGACGGTTATTTTCTATGAAGGGCCAGGAGTGCCAATTTTAATTATATAAATAAAAACATAATTAATTAAATGTGGCATGAATTATTTAAAATTGAAAATAAAAACAGAATTACTTAAATGTGCAATGACACATGACACATTTAAGTAATTATTTATCATTATAGTTCCCACTTTAAACAATTAATAACATATTTAATTATGAATTTAATTACATATTTATATAATTAAATTCCTGGCACTCCTGGCCCTCCATAATTATAGATAACATCTTCGCAATAAAAATTAAATAATCAAATTATTAGTAACAGCCCCTGCCAGGGCATTCACGTTTTATCTAGTAATATAAAAATAAGTTACCCTCAGAGTCCAGAGCATGGCGGGCGGAACCATTATGGCAGTTGAAACCAATTCCATAATTAAGTCTATGAATCTGAATGCAGTGTGATTAAAATCTCTGTTGGTGTGAGAGTCAGGCATCCCATTACTTTTGTCTATATAATATGACCCCCGAAAACCAGCTGATCAGATGTAGAGTCATAGACATATAATATATGTGATAATAAAAAAGATTTTTAAAACTGCATAAAATTGTTGGTGTTAAGTTTTTATGTCGTTTTCTTTCAAATTGTGGTTTAAAGAACAACATTTTTATTTGGAAATTAGGAGAAAGATTGTCAGCAGTTCTTAAAAACTAAGGCAAAGCTGTTCAGTTCAATACTTGCAAATTAAAATAAAACCTGAGAAACTGAACATTTTTGCAGTAGTATCTTTTCTATATGTATCTATATCTATATATATATAGATATAAAAGATACTACTGCAAAAAAATATATATATATATCTCCTGTTGGTATTCCTACCTGCCTGGTTGTTGACTATTTGAATTCTGCATCTTTAATTGTGCTATCGCCAGCTGGCCTGCAGGTGACAGCACTTTAACTGGTAGTGTGCAGGACTCCTCACATGGCAGTGTGTTTACATGACAGCCTGTACACATGTGTTGATAAGTCTACAGGACACCATGTGCCAGGCAGCACTGCAGCATATATAATCCCTACACCATGTACCCATAAGAACACACACACTCACACACACACCTCAACTGGAAACTTATCAAGAGCTCCAGGCCTTGAATGCCGTATGTTTCTGTTCCATCACGGGACACTTTCCTAGAAATCATGTTGCAGCTCCTTGCATTGTGGTGTAATAGGTGCTGAGGTCATATGAGATGCTATTAAGTAATTTTCTGTTCTCGTGCATTGAAATCTCTGACATGCCCTCCTTTCCTTTGTATTTATGCGCTGTCAGTATTTGCTTCACAGTAAATAAAAAAGCTATTTAGACACTGAAAACGTTCTTAAAGTAAAGTCTCTTCTACCTCAGGGTCAGTTTTTACAGCCCGGCCAAGGAGAATATTCTCCAATTGTAAAACTGTGTCTGGAGTATTTTATTATTCCAAATGGACGTCACTGACCCTGAACCTGTTCAGCTCATACCACCCCAAGTTTTGCTTCTGCTAAGGTGTCATGTCAGAACCTGACTCATCTCGCTTTAGCATAAAAAAAGTCCAGTTTACTGCATTTACTTATCTCTGACTGCAGAAAGACTTCTGGACTGGGCAGACCTGATCTGAGATCAGTGAAGGACCTCGCTTAGCACTAGCACTGTTTGGTCTGTGCAGACAGATAACCAGACAAGCTACTAATGAGGACTGTCTCTTCTTTAGGGGAAACAGCCAATTCGGCAGAAGCTGAGGGGGGCGATGGGCGATGTGATTAGCACGTGCAGAAACAGGGAGGCCCAGCAGCTCACGGCCAATCAATGTGTTCATACACTGATAAGAGTTTGGTACACACACAAGACTGCACGCACACTCTAAATGATTTTCAGGCCACACAGACTGCAAGCCCATGTCTGGCTGGAAGAATTGTCTGTTTTTTCTTCAAAACATAGCATGTCTCATGCATCGCTCATAAACCTGTGCTGCCATGCTAAGGTTCGGTTCTCCAGAGAGTCTGACATTTTTGACCTCTGAAATGTTAGCAGCTAAAGTAAACATTCACAATAGGCTTCCATACGGCACAGAGCTGCACTGTCATTGAAATCTGCCTCAGCTGGTGACATTTCTTCAGAATGAAAACAATGTGTGACCCCAATTTATAAAGTGAGGATGGGAATCTAATGGATAGCCATGACCTGGGAACACACATGGGAATAAAAGAGTTAAATCATTGCCAATGACTTAGTGAGGTGGGGAAACAACTTTCTCATCTTAGTCGTTTTTGAAGGAACAGATTACACCAATGGGGCCTCCATAGAGACCTTTAACCTGCAACCAAGCCAGCTCTCTCTTAAACAAGAACCAGGCTCCGAAGAGGGCGAAAGGGCTTCACCACCTTTGCCAGACTAATACAATGTCCACCATGGGAGCCCCCTCAACCTCCACCTCCTCTGTGAGCGTGGGAGCGACCTCCTGAGCGACCTGAGTAAAAACATGGAACACAGGAGAAATGCGTAAGTGAGCAGGGGAGGAACAAGTTTAAATGAAAAAGGGTTTACTTGCTTTTCAATAACAAAGGGACCTATATATTTCAGGGATAGTTTTTTGCTCGGAAGGTTTAGACGCAAGTCCTGAGTTGAAAGCCAGACCCAATTGCCAGCTCAGTACTCTGGTGCCTCCCTCCTTCTCCGGTCGGCTTGACTCTGGAGCCGCCTTACTGCTTGAGTAATGAGATGCCCAGCTGCATGGGCTGCTGAGCCTCCTCCGTCTGGCCTGAGGTAGCCTGGGCCTTAGGGTTCGACCATGGGCTTTTGCGGGGTGGCGCTTTCTGGCCCTTCCACTTCCCCCGCAGGTGTTGATCCAGCTGGATCACCATGATGATAAGTTGGTCCATGAATCTAGTGCATTCGCCCTGTGATCAGGAAGTCGTGGGTTTGATTCCCAAGACCGCTAGGCACCTCTGAGGTACCATGAGCAAGGTACTGTCTGCACACACTGCCCCCCGGGCGCTCTGTTCCTGGCTGCCCACTTGGTGAATGGGTTTAATGCAGAGGAAGTATTTCATGCTGTTCACACCGTGTGCTGTGGTGTGTTCATGTATGACAGCATGGCCACTTTCACTTCACCTCAGCAGGGTTTGAAGCTCTTGGTTGAGCGCCTGTCAATACAAGTCAGATCCCCTTCCCTCCAGAGGGCGGCGACCCAGTCTTGAGCATGTCCCAAGAGCCGCTGGATTACTATTGATGCCTTTTGTGGGGAAGACATCCGCAGGAATTCTGCAACATACAGATCAAATGCTGTTAGGAATTTCCAACAGCCAGAAGGGTCCCCTTCATAACTCTCCGACCTCTCTGCACTCCGGTGCCTCTTTCCTCCTCCGGGCGGCTTGATTCTGAAACTGCCTCACTGCTGGAGTGATGGATGTGTGTGCCCCCTCTCACACCTGCTCTGCTCACCTGAACCACCGCTCCACTGGAAAACGCAGCATTCAGGAACACGTCCTGTCTGACGGAGGAACCCAACTTCTTAAAAAACGCAGTCCAAACCATGGACACGAAGTGGGGTCCCTGGTCAGAAGGATGTCCTCAGGGATGCCATAGTACAGAAACACAGAGGTTCCTCTACTTGGAGGGCTGTGGGCAGCGGACAGAATGGAAGAAAGCACACCTCCTTTGAGAACCTCCACCACCAGAATAGTGGTGTACCCTTTGGATTGCTACTATATGCATGGTTCGAATTACGGGGGATACTGGAGAGTACTGTACCCCCGACCAAGACCCAGACCCCCCCAAAGAGACAAAAAATGCAGGTAGGGGGGGTGTTTTTAACTTTTTTTAAAGAAGGCAGTACCCCCCAAATATGGTGGGCCAGTTCACACTCTGACTATATGGTATGGTATATGCTACTATACCACTATATGGGTGGTGTACACTGCTATATGGGATCACAGTCTCTGCAGAATGGGCAGGGGCAATAATTTACTGGCTAGCAATGTATGGGGGACCTTAGTGACTGCGCATACTGAGCAGGATTTGGCAGCATGAGCAACATCACCTTTGAGACCCTTGAGGTCATGGTTTCCTATGTCATAGTTGTACTCTGCACCAGTCAACTTCCTAGAGTGGGGGAGTTTTCCTGGGGTTCCACTGACTGTCTTTTCTTTGTCACTTTGCCTGAAAACGAGGTTTGTATTAATATTTTTAGAAGTAGTACTATTATTAATAATGGTATTATTAGTATCCATACCTATTATCTGTTATTACCAAATAGCATTAAAACTTGTGTACAGAGCATAGTGTATTTCGCACAGACTATTTTTGCAGAGTTTTATGGATTTATTTAGACTTTACGCTGTTCTTGTCTCTGCGACTTTGTCTTTGCAGTCATACGCAGTTTTCTCCGGCATCAGTAAAGTTTTCTGATTCTGATTCATTTGTCCTTTTAGTCCTCGGGGGCCGTGGGGGACTTCATGGTGGGTGATGGCTGTTGCTGGTAGTGAGTTCTGCAGGACAGTGAATCTTCAGGAGGAGATGCTCCAGGAGAATCTCCAGTTTCTTATCCCTCCATCGTAAAGGAGGTGGAGGAAGGGAGGTGTGTGGGGGAGGTGTGTTTGCGCACATCCGCACACGCGCGCACTCACGCACGCACGCACTCACGCGCGCTCTCTCTGTGCTGTCGCAGTAAAGGCACGGCTGGACAGGGACTCGGCTGAAATAATGTAAGCGTCCGCTCCTCTGCTACTATTTCAACTGGAGACTGGATTATTTTTCTTTCTCGGAAGGTAAGACGACACTTGCTTCTGTTCATGTACGGTTTGGACAAACTGCTGACTGAAAACATCGCTCTTTATGTAGTTTTTTCCACAAACTTGGTCGTGCCGTGTCGTTCCTTGTGCTCACGTACGTTTATAATGATAAAACCCCTCAGAAACGGTGTTTTTCTATCATTAAATCAGACTCATACGTGCTTTTCTTTTACTTGCAATCGAAGTTTAATTGTGACATATTGCTCTTCGGGGTTGTTTTTCCCTCAGAAGTGCTGATTTCTTTGACATTATGAAATATTTTCGCCTGTTATAGGCACCCTGGCTCTATGTGCAGTTTTCTACATGCGTTCCGTTTGATATTTCAGTGAATACATTAGAGACCTACAGGTCGTGTCTTCTTTCCTTTTATTGAAAGTGTTTTTATAAGAATTTTAATTAGAAACAATGGTTCAAAACGAGCCATTTTAACTCTTTTTGTACTTAAAAATTCAATAAGTATATTTTTGGTCTTTACATATTATTTTTTATGCCATTACAGACACTTTCTCCCATTCACACAGGTGTTTGTCGCGCAAACAGTGAGTTTTCCTTGAGCTCGGTCTGGTTTAGGCTGTGGTTATGGTCTGGGCTGCGAGTCTGTGGTGAGGAGCAGAATGACCCAGGCTCAGGTAGACCTGGTCGGGCTGGGTTTCCCCCCGTTCCCTCCGGCCCGGGACCCGACGGACGCTCTCAACTCCTTCTTCCCCGCTCGCCTCCCTCCCAGGCGGCGGAGACACTCGGCCAGCTCACGGAGAAGCGGCGGGTACCGGCGGAGTAAAGCCGGCAGCGAGGGCGTGGGGGCAGGACAGCTTAGCAGGACGCTCTCCTGGTCCGCCGACAACATCTGCAGCGAGGAGAAGAGGTCCAACTGGGCTTCCAACTCGATCTTCAACATGCATTCTAATCCCAACTCGAATTCCAACTCGAATTCGAATTCGAATTCCAACTCAAATTCCAATTCGAATTCAAATTCGTATTCCAACTCTAACTCTAGCCCTCACACTGAGTCGGGCGACGGAAGGGCGCGCGCACAGGAAGAGGGCAGCACAGACTCCGAGGAGGGTAAGAGGGGCAGCAGGAAGAGGGAGGAGGCGGGCGAGAGTGAGCGCGAGAAGGAGGACGAGGTGGAGACCAAGGCGGTGGCCACCTCACCGGACGGCCGTTTCCTCAAGTTCAACGTGGAGATCGGACGCGGCTCCTTCAAGACCGTCTACAAGGGGCTGGACACCGAGACCACCGTGGAGGTAGCCTGGTGCGAGCTGCAGGTAAGAGGCCAAAAAGTACTCAGACGTAGTGAACAACTCACCGCACACAGTCACTTCAACATAAACCAGCACCACTTTATCATACACCAATATCTTTTAGGCCCACCTTGTGCCTTTATAGACTGTGTGGTTTTAGCAGTCTTTTAAGATCATTACAAAACGCACTTTGAGACATGGATCTAACAAACTGCTGGACAACGTCTATGTAGATTATACGAAAGTACTCCATGGCAAAATTCCAACAAGGAGGTGGTGTACAGGTGTTCCTTCATTTCGCCTCAGGCCACAGGCCTGCGATAAACTGGGGTGGAGCGGTGGTGACTACCTGTGCTCATGGAGATGCACCTTCTCGAAGGAGAGTTGGTGACCATGGTGGTAGGGATAATTGGGAGTTGTTTCTTATTTTAAAACACGGCCAGAGACTTTTCCTTGCCTATTTATCCGAAATTAGCAATTCATCAGCTGTTGTTATGTGTCTTTCGGAGTTTGGTATGATCTAGATAGCTCAGGAAAGATCTTCCAGTACAATCGCAAGCATTATTATTTAATTATTATTTTACAACACACCAAGAATATGCTGTTGTCGATAATCTGGTGTTTATTGTAGAATCTATAAAGCACAAATCAATTGACTTACAAAAACGACCATTGTCTGGAAGCAAAAATGAATGACAGTCACTCCTGAGGAATGGTAGTGATCATAACACTGGAATTTATTATGATAAAGCTATTGCCTTATAGGTCATTGGACAGACTTTGAGCAAAAGAAGAACAGTCCATAGGTGTTAGATGTTAATTTAGTAATAACATAATAAGTTATGGTAATATTGCCACACATTTGGCTAACTTATGTCAAATATCTGATGAGTTAAATCTGATATGTGAGGGGAAAAAAAAGAGAAAACTGGAAAATGGTGTATAATTAGTAATTGATGAAGGTAAAAAGCATCCTAGTACTGATATCATTTTGATGTCTTAGTGAAAGAGCCAGTTGACATGACGTGTGACTGGGTATTGGCCAAGAATCAGCTTATAGTCCATACATTCTGCTGACATTGGCCTTACTGTAGAGAGAAAGAAAGAGAAAGAGAAGGAAAGGTTGAGTGTTTTTCCTTCCCAGTCTCCAAAGCCATAAAACACCCTTGTCCAGCCTTTCCTTCAGATTTTATAGCCATGCATTTGTTTTAAGCTGTGAAAAAAAGTAGATAAGCAGCTCAGGATGGTCTGTAATTTCAGTTTCAGGTAGTTCCAATGGAAACACATATCATACATTTTTATCTTATGTATTTATCTTTTTTTTAAACATCTTTTTCTTAGTTAAAGTTGTTTGGTTGCAGTCCAGTATTTGTGTTTCCCCTGCTTTAAAAGCTCAGTTCAGCTGATGAAGTGACAGTGAAGTGATGAGTTGGCGAGTTCAGACCGGATTTTTTTCTGTTGCAAAACATTTGTATGTAAAATATCAGTCAACTTAGGTTAAAGGGAACCAACCACAATGTTGAATAGTGTTGATCTGTTTACCAGCTGTCTAAATAACCATCCTGAGACACTGAACAGGTTGATTCCAAAACCAAAAAATCCAAAAAATGATTACCTGGAAATCAGCACTGCCCTACTTGGCCATGCTCCCTCAGTCTGCCATTGGTCCATTTGATTAAAAACAACTCAAACTCAGATAAAACACACAAGATGAAACGAGAACAGTTGTGTTCCAAACACCAGTCAGAACTTATTCTTTCTGCAGCTCTAGAAATATCAACAAAAGGGGAAAACAAGCTGACAAATACACTTATAGCTGAGAGAATTAAGTGCTTACTTGATCGGTTTGTCTCAGGTCAGCAGTAAACTGAAGTTTCATTAATGAGCCCTTGTCTTATAGGCTTGAGTTTGTGTGTTTTCCTCAAGTGCTACTACATCCAGGCTCTGTTTGTGCCATTGTCCCTCTTCCATCACCTCCTCAGGGAACCCTGTGTCAATTTAACACGCTTTTATAGTTGTTTTAGAATTAAATGTTTTATATTGTGTCTCTATGGGAATATTTGTGGTGCCATACTATCAAAAACATTGATACTGCTCCTTCATCTCCTTTGGGGAGTTCTGTATTCTCAAAAAGGAACGGATTAGTGGAGGGTTGAGCGTAGACTGTTTTGGAGCTGGTTGCAGCGAGTTGAAAATGCAATGTACAGTGCATCCGGAAAGTATTCACATGTATTTTTAATAAATTAGCAAAAATCTCAAGTAAACTTTATTCACGCTGTCATTATGGGGTGTTGCGTATAGAATTTTGAGGAAAAAATGAACGTAATCCATTTTGGAATAAGGCTGTAATATAATAAAATGTGGAAAAAGTGAATACTTTCCCGGATGCACTGTGTGTCAAACTCATGTCTGTTTCAAACATGGCCAGAGACATTTTTTAAATCTCTTTTTCTTTTCTTTTTTCTCTGAAATTATATTATTTTTTTGAAAAACATTTTTTTAAGCATTTAAGCACCTTCTGACACCAAAAAAAAAGTCAAACATGACTGTTCCCCTTTAGCTTGATGCCCAAACCCATATTACTGACCAATAGCACCACTTCTGTGGCTGCAGTGACAACGAACTTCAAATGGAGGTAACGTTGATTTTAGCTGACTGTAAGCATGAAATTGCAAATACATCCAGCTATAAATTAGTATGTAATTGAGGCGAAGCATGGTTTTGTGTTTGTGACTATTTCTACAGTGAGTAAGGAGAAACACTAAGTTGTGCTGGACTTCCCTAACACTATAACTAAGAGGTATTCACCTTGAATACCACAGCTGCGATTAGGCTTTGCTCGTCTATTGTACAACAGTGCTCAGTGTTATAAATTAAGCTGTGCTTCTGGCTTCTGACCTGTATGTGGAAAAACGACAGAAAATAAACTGTTGTGATCATGGTACAATATCCCTGGGATAATCCTCACAGGCTTGACCTTTAGCTTGAGCCACGGGTCAGCCGAACATACAGGCTTACAGCTCCCATTCTCAGCCTTGATCCCTGCTAATCTCTGTTTTCATTGACGACGGCCAGTGCCAACCATCATGTGGTCATGCTCTGTGGCCAAAGTCTTGGTTTGGAAGGGCATTGGTCCAGTGGCTGAAGATGGATATTTTGGGTTTGCATGTAGAAGAGCAACATTTGCTGTGGAATTGTCTATTCCATTGGTTCCCAACCTGGGGTCCGGGCCCCCCTTGGGGGGGTGCTAGAGATCGCAGGGGGTGCACGAAATTTTGTCTGCACTGAGGTTACCAAAATTATATTTGTACACATTAAATTCATAAAATCCCAATATCTGAGTAACATAAATGTGTATGGGTATAAGAACAAAAACCTACAATCGCTGTTTATTTTTTTTAAAAACGTTTTTTTTCATTCTTTTTGTTCGTCTATGGGGGTAGGAGTTGGGGTTGGGGGGGCCTGGTTTGTCTTGCACA
Organism: Brachypetersius gabonensis; assembly: GCA_037577145.1. Taxonomy (NCBI): domain Eukaryota; kingdom Metazoa; phylum Chordata; class Actinopteri; order Characiformes; family Alestidae; genus Brachypetersius; species Brachypetersius gabonensis. The sequence continues at coordinate 11,885 of JBBJLR010013674.1, forward strand.
CAGGCAAGTGGGGCTTCAAGGAAAAAAGATTGGGAACCACTGGTCTATTCTATTGTCTATTAGTTACTTATGTGGCTGCTATGGTCAGACCTTAAACTATATTTATGTGCAGGCTGCTTAGTGATTGGTGCTTCAAAATGTGTTAGATGTATACAGATCATTCAGAAAGAAAACAGAATTGGTGACAGAATACTCAGTTTCTGTTTAGAACATTTGTTTACCATGTAAACGTGTCATCAAACGTATCTTTATCCCGAACAATAAAGTTAAACAGCAATAAAATATTGAAAAATGCACCACACTTTGCAGCGCCTGCTAAGTGGGAAGGTGCTATGATTTAACATCACTGACTATGTGCTTCATATTATCTGCTCTGTGATGCACTGTTGCTGTCAGTATCATGTGTTGGTATTTCTCCATTCTGTCCTGGAGCTGAGCCCATGCTGACAGCTCCTGTGGAGCATGCTCAGTTACAGCTACACCCCCACCTTCTCTGCTCGTGCAAACATGAGCCACCTGCAAACATCCCACAGGCTACACTGGGTCACAGTAAGCACCTAAAATAGGCTGATTACAGACCTCTAGGGTGAAAGGTGGCATGACCCCAGTGACCCAAAAGTGTAAAGTGGGACATTAGCCTACTTATAGAGGGAAGTAAAAGTTTGATGGCATGAGGGCAACTAAGAAATGTCTTAAGATTTAAAATACTCCTGTATAAAAATAGATACTAATCTTTCAAGTTCTAGGCAAATGACCAATATACTTGAAGTGGGAGTAGGGTGCCCCAATCCCTAGAGTGTACAAATCCAATACTAATATTATTCTTAGTGTAATCTTCTATTAAATATATGTTTTCTGTTTTTTTGCCCAGGTTTGCTCTTTTTTAAAAAAAAAAGGCTTTTGGCCTTTTGCAAGCTACTGTATACTGACAGGGAGTTTAAAAGCTTTTACACTACAGTGAGCATCAATGGTAAAATGTAGTTTTGAGACACATACACTGCCGGTCAAAAGTTTGAGGACACCCCAGTGATTCAAGATTTTTTTTTAATTGAAATTCAAACACTTCAAGTCCAGTGAATAGCATGAAATGGTATAAAGGACAGAGCTGAACTGCGAGAGGAGAGGTTTAAAAATGTTAAGGTTATCCAGAAGTGGGAAATAACTGTAGCATCATGCAGTTCCTCTGGTGTGTGTCTAGTTGTTCGGGTTCGTCCTACAGCAAGATAGTGACCCAAAATATAAAGCCAAGCTCTACCAGAACTACCTTAGAAAAAAGAACAAGACGGCAAGCTGGAAAACATGGAGTGGTCAGAAGTATCCAGACTTAAACCCATCGAGCAGCTTTAGGATGAACTGGACAGAAGAGTGAAAGCAAGGCGTATAAGAGCCACACACTTATGGGAACTTCGGCAGCATAGTTGGGAAGAACTTGCTGCAGAATGAACAATGAGACTTTGAATTTGTTCTAAAACTTTTGACCGGTAGTGTTAGTCCTAGGCATCCTTGAAGTTCTGAGTTCTGATTGGCTGCCCAATGTTCTGCCTTATTGAGTAAGGAGTCCGGGCTGAAATGCTCCTTATAACTTCAATGTAATTGGGTGGGTAGACTGAACAGGTAGATAAAATTAAACGTCTTGATTTTTGAGACATCCTGGAAACAGTGAAAAACAGCTGTTTTTTTTAGCTCAGTTTCAACCTATAGGCTGTATGGACTAATGGGTGAATCAGTCTTTATTTGAAAAAAGAGAGGAATGATTGTTTTCACATGATCTGGGACCTTTATTAAATATACAGAAGAGGTGTTGTGGCTCACTTGACACCAACTCATTCACTTTAAACTGTTTAGCCTGTTTTAGTTTACTGCTGGACTTGCATTCCTTAGCAGCTTTTCTGTTGGTCTTTTACTCATTTTGACATTTGGTGCCCAATAACTCCCCATTGAGCTAATCTCGTCAAAAGAAGAGAAAGACATTTATTTTGCCTGCAATGCCGTGGTCAGTTAGCTCAGAAATGTTGTTAGCTACCGGCACGCTTCCATGGTGACCGTGCCTTGTGCCCCCCTCCCTTCCACGAGAGCGAGAAAAAGGCTGGACAGAGCTTAACGAATGTAATTGGATTGAATCAAAAGCCCCACTCAGGCAGCTGGTAACCTAGTGGTTTGGGCGTTTGCCCTGCGATCAGGAAGTTGTGGGTTTGATTCCCAAGACCGCTAAGCACCTCTGAGGTACCCTTGAGCAAAGGTACCGTCCCCACACTGCTCCCCGGGCGCTGTGTTCCTGGCTGCCCCCTGCTTCACTTGGTGAATGGGTTAAATGCAGAGGAAGAAGTTCATGTTGTTCACACTGTGTGCTGTGGTGTTCTCACGTATGACAGAATGGTCATTTTCACTTCACCTTTGCATTTCTCCCAGTGTTACCAAACTCCTCCTGAAATGTATCTTCTGCCCAAACAGTACTTGTACTTTGTTAGCTTCCCAGTTGTTAGAGTGGTTCTTCATTGTTTGTTTTTTTTTCACAGACAGTAAAAATAACAGTGGCTTCTTTCCAAGTTGGTCTGTTATCATGACAACATTTTCAACAAGCAGCGCAGCTGTCCAGCAGCATGGGTATGGCTTGGGTAGAAGTCACTTTAACGTAAAAGGTTTATTCGCAGTATGGCATGATTTCTTGTTCCAGTGGAAAAGCACCAAAATGTTGATCCAAATTAGCAACAGGCTTTTTGAAATGTGTTAAAGGAATACATCTAAAGCTTAATTTACCAGTTGCTTTGACTGAAGAATTTGTAGATTTTAGATCCGCCCCCCGCTTAAAAATAGGTTTTGTGTAAACAATTCTGCAACTGCACATTGGCCTCTACTGTAAGTGAGCTCTGACTCTACAGATTTTCTGGTCTATGTTAGTTGAGCTTGTTCTACATATTTGCAGATTGCTGCAGGTATGCATAACATAGACTTGTATCAGATTATATACAGTAATCCCCCAGGTTTACACGGATCAACAGTCGCGGATTCAGTCACACATGGATTTTTTAATGAGAACCAAACGGAAATCTCCACAACAATGTGGAAACTGCAAATATTCTTCACTTTTTTTTTTTGCTTTTTTCATGGCAATATGTTTTTTTTCCCTCATTTTTGTGTAAATTATTATAAATTATTATATTATTATAAAATATATAATTTACTAACAGCATAAATAGGAATCGAAATATAAATTCAGCTAAATTCCCAGTTATTGGCTGCTGCCCTCCGGTTCTCCTGTTTTTGTTTCATTCTTCTAAAAGCCCTAAGCCAAAAATTACAGGCCGACGGCTGTGGTTCGGGGAGCCGGGACTTCATTTTAGGTTCGGTTTGGTACATTGCCCTTGGCGAGGATGTGCAGGCACGGACTGGCGCTCTGTGCGTTCTGGAGATGCCAAAGAGTTCTGGCGTGCCATTGTTATGTCTGCAGGTGTCACTTAAAGCACGTGACTGTCCTTGACACAACCTGGAAAGTTTATAAATGACTGACTAGGTACAGAAATGGGTGGTGACTGCAGGTCCCTGAGGGGATGAGGGAGTGATAGACTGAAACAGATATGAGTGTTCATGTGCACACAGTTAGGGTTTTCAGTGTGGAGGCGGTGTCTTCTCTCTGCCTGAGACAGAGTGTGGAACAGCATTCTCCTCTAGATTTTTAGGTCTCTTAGGCTCTTAGTACTCTTCGTTTGAACTGACGTAATTGAAGTGAAATCTGCTTGTAATACAGAAGGTTCTAGTGCGTTCTGTGACACTTATCTCTCTCCTCCAATATAGTCAATACTAGGGCAATAGATTGACTTATCCGTCAACAAAGTCGAAGTAGAGTCGACTCGTCATTTGATGATGTCATCACACAGAAAAAAACGCGACTTGTCGACTTTTCTCAGGGGTCGTTGACTCGCGGCGCATCATCTAAGCTGCTTTTCTATTAATGCCTTGTCAATAATATGCTACTGTTTTCTGATTTGTTAGTTGGTTGTCTCAAACAACAGCATTCATACACATGTTTAGTTTAAAAGCACAAGACAAAACATGTGTCAACACCACCAACCCTTTAGCTGGAAAATTACTGGCAGGTTTCCTGACATTTTTGACGACCACTCCCTTTAGGCCAGTGCCACAGGTGCAGAAAATGTTTCAGGCCCCTGAGGCAATTCTTAATGATACTTTGTGTAATTGTGAGACCTTTTAGGTTGCAGGAATAGCTCATTTGCAGCCTCTTGCTCTCTGGAATACCTCAGAGAAGCTGACGTGGGCATCAGTGCTTGCATTGTGTTATATACTTGTATATTGTAGGAATGGGCTTTTTAAACAGAAGCCCGTAATATTTGATAATTACTGGGAACTACTAGACCATTCTTAGAAGATCCTCTCCCTACTACTAATACACACACACACACACACACACATACACACATACACACAAAGAAAGTGTAAGGGAGACTTTTCAGCTTTACCTGTCTTTGCGCTCACCTTATTTTCCTTCATATGAAAGAGACATAGTCCAGTTTTGTTGTTAAATGGCTGTTAGCAAACAGCTTCTGAGAGAAGTAACATATTACTGTCTTAGTAACATTAGATAAGGAAAAATTAGATAAGATGATAACCACATGAGCTATTCCATATTTCTGTTTTAATGACTATTTGAATATGAAGAAATCATGACCCATGACCCAGTGTGGTATAATTAAAACTTGCTTGCATTTTAAAATGTTGAATGCAGTCATTTCCATCAAGGGTAATAAATGGGAGCCTATATTCTGTAGACAGCAGTTTTCCAGCCCAAAATCCAAATTGACCTTTTTTTTTGTCAAGATTTATCTTTTTGAAAATGAGTGAACCTGCCGTGAACTGTCTGCTTCCTTGATAGTGCGCCCCTGGTGACCGTTCGCTGTAAAAATCCATAGATAAGCCGCACCGTTGTATAAGCAGCAGGGTCCAAAGCAAATGGACTTAAAGTAATTCTGCAATTCACAGTTTAAATAAAACAGTTTCTTTGTGTTTGAATTTTTATTTATGCATTTCCAGATACAAATTGCTATATTGTGATATATATCGTTATCGAAGTAGAAAATTGCTTCTGATAGAAGATTTTGATTATATCGCCCCTACTCTGAAAGGAAGATTAACAGTGTTATATAGTAACAGTGTTAAGGGAACAGAAATCTACAGTGTTGCCAACATTCATCACGCCGTGTGCAAATACAAAGTGAGTTTACCTTGTTTTGATTGCTTTTTGATCCTAAATTCACGGATGATACTAATTAAATTCACATATGATTCTGAATAAAGTCACATGTGATACTGAATGAAACTAAAGCAGTAAGAAAACAAAAGTGCTTACTTAAATTGGTTTGAAAGCTGATGTACTGAACTGTTAGTCATGCTGTAGCACAGAAAGAGTACACCATGCGACGATACCTGCCAGTGGACCCTGAAGGCTGTTGCTGAGAAAGTCTGTGCCATGTAGTGCGTCATCATGCCTTCCTCTGCAGGACCAGATGTTAAAGTTGTGCAAATCCATGACTGCCTCTGGATACAGTCAATCAGAACATTAAGAAGCTGTTTTACTTTGGGAACCTACCTATACCACAAGCGCTCAAACCAGGCAGAGACATAAGAAATGAATAAATGTTTCATTAAGCCATTTTACAGATGTCCACATTTAATCACTAGTTGTTCACTGGCTGAAATGGAGACTATTTCTGATGAAAGGGTGCTTGATTAAAGCCCTATGGGTTCTCTGTATTGCCTTCAGGTTGTTTTGTGTAAGAGACAGACACAATGGCTCATAATTGCACACAAACATAGGAACAGTGTTGACAAATAGACCTGAGGAATGTCTATAGTTGTGTGTGTTATACGCAGTATCTTAGCCATTACAGCGCACATATTTCCAGCTTTCAGTCAAACAAGTATTACGTCTGAAGACGAATAAAAATATGTCTGACATTTCACTGTGTATTTCTCTGCCGTACTTGATATTCCCCAGACACCCCGCAAGGCGATTCCAACTGAACCAGTAATGGAATAATGGACTGTTTTACATCTGAGACACACCATTGGTTCTGTTTTTTTATTATTTGTTTGAATGCACTACACACATGTCTTTATTCCTGCCATAACTTGACTGTTAGGCAGTACAATACTTCATTTAGAACTATAAATTTATTTTCTGAAAATACCCTTTGCTCAAGTGGAATTTTTTGACTGCTGATCCCCTGATCAGACATCATTTTCTTTGGCAAAACAATACCATAAAAATTTAGACTATGTATATCAATGACATGCACGTCACCGCAATTCAATCTGATAATTATTTGTTTGGATCCCCCCCCACACACACATTTAACATAAAATGTTAGTTCATCCAGCGCTGTTGAATCTTGAATTTTTCGTGAAAGAATTCATTCCACTTAATCGATAGGAGAACTCCTTTTCTCCTATCGATTAAGTGGAATGGATTCCTTCGCGAAAGATTCAAGATTCAAGATTCAACAGTGCTGGATGAACTAATATCATATATCCTAGATGAACTAAGATACTCTGTATAGCACACACAACTATAGACATTCCTCAGGCCTATTTGTCAACACTGTTCCTATGTTTGTGTGCAATTATGAGCCATTGTGTCTGTCTCTTAGCCATTAAATCCACCCACCCAAAACCCACCCCCATGCGTAGACTGATGGGTCCCCCTCACATTTAAAATGCTTCTGACGCCCCTGATCAGTGATTAGTCTGTCTGTGTCTGTGTGTTCAGCTCCTGTTTGATGTCTGGTACAGATAAAACAGTGATTCTTAACCCTGCTCCTGGCGACCCACAGAATTTCAGCTTTAAAGTTTCACTCCTGCCCCAACAGAGCTAATCCACATCATGAAGGGCTCCATAATTGCTTGATGGGCTGAATCAAATGTCTTGAATCAAGGGGAATTTGAAAACCTGCAGTACTGTGTACTGCCAAGAGCAGCTCAATGGATAGAACATCTGAAACAAGGATGAATCCCTCCAGGATGTGGTGCTGGTGTTGTTTTGTACCTGGCAAAGCTGTGTTGTTCCAACAAAACGTACAGCTCAGTTCCTCCCTTAGGGAGTGTGGTCTGCTGGTGTGTGTTTCCCTTGGACTTTTGTAGAGCAAGATTGTAAGAATAGGATTTCTGGCAGCAGTGCAGTTGAAGGCTTGTTGGCTGCCCTGTTGTCTACCTGTATGAAAAGATTAGTGCTTTTGAGGACAGCTGTTTTGTGAATAACATGGCAACCAGGTTGTCTGTATGAGATGTTAATGGTTAATCATTGCACTGTCATGGTCATGCACACTTTAACTTTTCATTTCTATAAAAACTTGTTGCCTCCTCCCACCACACCCTTCTTGCTTCATGAACAACACAATGGCAGTTTTCTTATGAAAGATTGAGGTCACTTAACTGATATGATTTCTTCTTAAATAGCTTCAGATCGGGTGAGATCAGACTTTTTCTAAGTAACATCAATAGTGTTGGGTGTGTAAGCGTATTAGATCACAAAGTAAGTGAATGTTGTGTGTCCTTCATGAACCACTCATCATCTGTATCAATGAGCTACACACTTCCACCACCTGGAGTTAGACCTCAGCTAAAGCGAAAATCATTGGCATATTTACTGTGATCCTCTCTGGTTTTTGAAAAATATTTAGTCCTTCTGAGAAGTGTTTTGATTTGACATTGTCATGTTCCACATAGAGATCATATCATTTGGACTAATTGGTGTCTGTTTTTTTAATTCATGTCTGTTTTTTTTTAACTTATCTAAATTGAAAATGTAAGATTTTATATCACTAAGATATATGATTTGCATAATGAAGTCAGCAGAGCTACAAGAAGTTAAAAACACTCAAATTATATTTATGAAGCTCCTTGTCATGTCTACAAGGAGAGAACACAGCAGCACGCAACAGGGATTCATAGTAGACAGTGTTTATTTAAACAAACGGCAACAGTTCAACTCAAAAACACACTGTAAGCCTGATGGCTTCACTTCAAGGAGTCTACTCCTCCTTGGTACTTCCTCAGTCCTTGACTGAGTCTAAAGGCTTGCCCCAGTCTACTCGGTGCAGACAGGGAGCATACGTAGCCCACTGGAGATGTGCAGTCCTTCCAAGCCACCGATCTTTCACACAGATTCCCCGCTCCTCCTGTATAACACAGAGAGAGAGAGATAGAGAGAGGAAGAGAGCATAGAAGGAACACCCATCAGAGAACCGTGTCCCTCGTCTCTCTCATGCCGCTGCTCTCCAAGCGTCTAGTGAGAAGCTTGTCTTTTCCTCCTTGTGGCTGTCCTAAAACAGAAGAGAGTTCCGAACACAGTTCGCACACACTCTCACTCAGCTTTCCCCAGCACTGCTCACCACAGGGCACTATGTCTCTGGAGTCCTTTGACTCAACCTACGTAGATATGTTTTCTCACACATAGCTAAGGGAGTCTGTCCCTTTCTCACACATTACTAAACTCCCCAGGATGTTGGTTGTCAGACCTTGCTTGTTGGCATTGCTTGTCGGTGACCACACGCCGTGGCTCTGGTTCCACCGGGCTTTATCCCGTCTCTCCACCTATCAGATGGCGACACACATACAGCTCCTAATGTGCACAGCTGAGAACACTCATCCCCACACGCTACTCTAACCAGGAGCTCTCTTAATATGGAACACCTGTGTGTACTCACCAGGTGCCTCCGAGCTCATCACAAGCTCAGAGCCAACCTGCCGATTACACACAAACACCCTGACACGTGACTGAACTCAAAAGGCTGCCTTCACCAGCAGCCACCCTGAAATAAACTAAAACCCTGAACATAAAGTGACATAGCTTGAAGGCTGCCTTTAATGGCAGCCACCAACAGACGTCACACTCCTAAGTAAATGTATTGTCAATTAAATAATCACTCAAATAAAAGTAAAAGTAACTACAAGAAACAATGTTTCGTTCTGAAGGATTTGAAGCAACAAAACAGAAATGCCCAAAAACTGAAATAGAAGCTAAATGTGAGAGACTAGAACTGTACTTAACTCTACTTATATGCAGGGGTTGACAATATTTTTTAGCTGTAGTACTCTAACAAGAACATACATTAATAAATTGGTATGCAGACAAATTAAAAAAATTTCACCTAACCATGGGTGATGAAACCATTACCATAACCATGCTTTCTCACCACTAACTGGTCAAAATAAGGAAAGCAGGCTGACAGAGCCACTCTGAGCGAGTTTCTGAGTTCAGCCTGTTTCTGTACTTGTTTTCGTGGCTGTGTAGTAAGAAAAAGCGTCTGCTCAGATACGTGGAATGGAAAGGCGAGATCGTTTTAGCTGTATCTCACTCAGCCTGGGATGACAGACAGAACTCGGACAGAACTGGAACCCAGCATCACACGGGACCACAGGGGCAGATCACTCCTCTGTGCATTGTATCCTCTTCTGGGTCTTGTATCGGAGTGGGCTGTGAAATCGAGGGGCCGGGACAAGGCACGCAGTGACAGAAGCGCTGAGATCAGACCTGATCCGACTGAATTTTGATCTGACGGAATTGAATCTGATTCATGCCTTTAACTCTAACGGCCTCCCAGATGGTGGGCCAACCTGGGATTGCTGAAAACAACAGCTGTGTCCATTGTTTTAAATGACTAAGACACACATTAGTCTTTGATAAAGGGTTAGGGTTGTGTCTATTTGTCTTGGCCCATATATATAAGGCTGGGCACGTCAATGCGTTATTATCCTGTTAACTAATCTTTCTATTTACTGAACACCGACAATTATTTCATTGTGCATTAACGAATGTTTTTTTTTATTATTTTATTGTAAAAGTTCATTGATTTTTTGTGCTTGTGAGTGCACACAGCATGCAGTTTTTAGCTTTTGTTTTATATTTGATTTGATTACATTAATGTTTAAGTTAAGATTTACATAAATATTTGAACTGCAGCTATGTAATTGTGTTAAAGGGAGCACTGCTTTTAAAAAGCTCATTATTTGTTTAAACTGTTTGCAAGCCAAATGCACTTTTGTTTATATGATAGTAAAAATAAAAGTGCGCAATACAGAAAAGCTGGTTAGTCGATAACCCCTGAAAGTCTTTAAAAAATCGAATTGAAATAAATATAAAACATTGTACACTAATCTACACTATTTTAATGTTGTTATGGGAGAGACAACATGAGAGACAACTATCAAATCCAACATTTTTGCCTTTCACCTCAGCAGGGAAAAGTAGTGCTTATACTTCCAGTTTGCAAAAGCTACCTTTGAACTTGTTGGACTTTCCATCGTTGCGATTCCTTGATGTTGGTGTGTGTGCTCTAACGGCGTGTGTGCTCGTGTGTGAACACCCGCACTACTCTGCCTCTGATTGGCAAACAATGGAAATTTACTCAATCTATGCCAGGCATCACGTTCTCAGTTACACCACGTGTTTAGAGACACACCAATCATCATCACTGTTTCCACCCCGGCCCCGAACACACACACACACACAGAGAAAGAGAGGTGCTATGGCTGAGAGAGACGCTGCTCGCATGAAAACCGCTTCAGTGTTCTCAGTTATAGTAAAGCGCATTTTACTGTCAGTAACGGTAACGGCGGTGTAACGGGGAAACAGTAATTCATTTGATTACTAGTTACTGAAAAAATTATCGTCGTTAGTAACGCTGTTTATTTATAGCGCCGTTTTTCCCATCACTGGGTTTGAGGAACACAAGATGTGTTGACTTCTGCTTCAGATTCCCCAAAATTCTGATTGAGCATCTGTGGGATGTACTGGATACACTAAACAGATCCTTAGAGGCCCACCTAATCTCTTACAAGACTTAAAGGACCTACTGCCAAATACACAGCACATTCAGAGGTCTTGTAGTGTCCATGCTTTGACAGATCAGAGTTGATTTGGATCTACACAATATGACTGATAGGGGTATGTATTAACTGAACAACAACAATTCTAAGACAAATGTTCTGTCTTTGGTCATGGACCCTGTTTTGCTGTTTTGAAAGGAGATGAATGACTGAGATCTGGCTTCTGTTTTCCTCTCTGTGGCAGTTACTTTACTATACGGCAGCAGTCGAAGAATTACATTAGCAGTGTCTGTCAACTCTGCCGGTATATAAATCACATGGCTTCCTCATTCTGTGTTGTAAATGTACATTGACTCACAGGATAGTTGCTTCCTGCGTGCCTGGAACACTTTGTAGAAGGTAACAGATGCCTGCATGGAGTCATTAGTTAAATTGATGTTATCAGGAAGCACCTCTTTGGGCCTATTTTAAACTGATTCCTACTCAGTGTCTATTACGTGTTTGACACAGCGTTTTGCAAAAATATGTAAATAAAATAAAGTACTAAAATAAAGTACTAAAATAAGAAATTAGCCTAGAGCCAGGGTTCAGTCACTATCTCACTGCAGGAAGAATAACACACAAAGCCAAAATGATACACATAATAGTGTAATTCAGATAAAAGGTTCCGTATTCTGTAAATTAGCGTTATTGCGTTAAACAATTCATGCCGATTTGCTTGCCTGTTTTCCACTCTACAGGCAATTTTTTTCTGTGGTAAGCACAGTAGTAAGCGATGAACTAAAGAAGAAAAATCCTGTCACAAAGAGTGTGTTTACTGTGGTAACAATGTCAACTTATAACTAAAAGACACACATTAAGCTTTTCACTACTGTTCATGGAAAGTGAGGTAGGTTTTTTTTTTATCTTGGAGTTCTTTAGGTTAGAGATGAAAAAATTGAGACTGGCACAATATTCCAATATTTTATCATTATATTCTAAACTAAATATGTTTGTATACCAGTAGAACAGATACAATGTACAAACCAAGGTTTGCCAGTTTAGCTGCATGGCTAAGCATGAAAAAAACAGCAGTCCCTCACCTTTCACTGTGTAAAGAAAAGTGGATGTGAGCCTGCTTGCTGTGTCACTGTTTCCTCTTTAACGACCTGTAAGTTCCCTCAGACCTTGGTGCTTCTTCACTTTATAGCATCTTTTACCATGTTGGTCTCCAGAGGAATTAGTCTGCCATCTGGGACATGAAAGCATTGAATAACATTAGCCTTTACTACTGGTTAGTAAATCTTTATGGTATGTGCCAGTGGTATAAAGGAATACAGGTGTCTGAACAAAAAGGTTTGACCGTGCAAATGCCAAGACCTTCTGTGTCCTGGGCTGAGGAGGTTTCAGCATATTTCCTTCACGTATACAAAGAAGTCCATTTACGATAGAGGATTATTGTAGTTTGTCATTTAAACATATTTCTGCTAATACATATAATATGTATATGATTCCAATATCATGGTACATTCTGCATATGTTTCAATGAACTACGTGTGAGAAGTGATTAGTACAGAAAAATATATTCCATTATATGCACTTTAGTAAGAAAAGATATGATAAATCTTTATTCTTACAAATAAGGTTCAATGCAGCCATAGGAACCATCTTTTATCTCTGACTGACTCTGACTTTCTGGTACTGAGGGGTCCATAAATCTGTGCATTGCACAAGTGCGAGGGGAAGGAAGCCGCTGGCAAGACCAGAGGCTGTGAAACCTCGATTGATCCCTCTGTTACGTAACAGAGAGATTATCCATCCTTCCTCCAGTTCCCCTGAGCAGACAGAGCTTTTTTTGACTGGGGATTTTGAGCCAGTCCTGAGGTTAATGACAGCAGGAAAGAGACACTGCTCATGTTCTCAAGAAGTCCAAGAACATGACAGACGTGTTTGGACCATTGGAATCTACTTAAATAAACCTTTGGGTTCTGAGCTTTTCTTGTCAATTAGTTCGTCTCTTGTGCTTCAAGCAAAGCACCAAATGAGGCTGATTTTTCTCAGCAAAGTGCAAAGTACTGTGATTTTGTGTCTTCAGTTTTGTTTTAAGGATTATTAAGCTTTGCTGTTCAAAGGGAGGTGGTTTTAATCTTACAGCTGAAAGGTGTATAATTTCAAATACGTAATTCTAGCAATAGCATGTAATTCCAAAGTGTCTGATATCAACCTAAGCCTTTAGTAATGTTGCATGTCTCTTTGCAAGTTAGTATTTAGCATGAATACATAGCGTTTTGTACATACAATAGTGAAAAATACACTTGATTCAGCCTGTATCTTCCATTTAGGCAATCGTACGGCACTGTGCTAATATTACCTGTCATGTTAACTAAATATAAAAAAAATTCTTGGCAGATTATGTCAAAGGAATGAACAGCTTATCCAAGTGAGTCCAAGTGAGACCAAGTTATATCATCAATGTGAGAAGGTTATAAATGTACAGTATCTGGCCTTCTCATTTTACACATCCTGATTAAACTGAACTTCTCTCTTTGGCAGGGTTCTCATAATTTGAAATATTAATGGCCTGCAGTGGACTGGCATACTGTCCACAGAGTGTTTCTCCACCTTCACCCTCTGAGGACTGGGATGGGCTCTAGCAACAGTCCACAGATTAGCATGTTTAGCCTAAGCGGTTAGCCATGTTTTGCTTCTATTGGACCTGTTGAATCTAACTCAGGGACTCAGGGGCTCAGGGACTTCTGAATACTATACCAATCAACACTGACCCTAATACCCCTGATAGTCCCAAATACAGATGGTTAAACCACAGATTTAAATGCATACAAAATTTTAAAGCTATTGAAACATCTTAGAAACTTTATAACAGTGCTACAAGCCTTTTACTTTAATAATAACCTTTGTGATGTGGTTCTGTGCAATAACATCAGTACGTCTCACATTAACCTACACTTCATATATGAAGAACTGATTTAAGGAATCATTCAGCCATATCATATTAGCCTGTTAAACAGGCTAATGAGTAGAAACATACAGCTTGGAGTTATCTAATCACATTATGCTAACTAGAAGCTACTGGCTTTCACTTCGTACACTGGTACTCTGTTTAGTGCTTATCAGCAACATTTAATTAACATAGTCTTTTATTTTTAAGGGTAGCTTTCTCAGTGTACTTTTCAGGGTAATAGTAGCGAGAACATGTTTAGTCATGACTGCATTGTTTAGGCAACAGCTGGTTATGTGCAACTGATAAGGAAGGAAAACAGAAAGGTAGGAACCTGCATCGCATCGAAAGCAAGTTACAATCCAGTATGGTTTAATGGTCTAATCTTCCACTGAGTAACTAGCTACTTACTTGGTACTTACAATTAAAATTTAACAGATCATTTTGGAGGGAAAGCAACACATGATCCAAAATATGTTTTGCTAAGCACACCTGAAACCAAAAACCAAGCAAACCTGTAGGACCTTCTTTAGCATCAGTTAGCATCAAGAGTTTAGCCAAGGCATGTTCTCAGTCAGTGCTGTTCTCTGTTCTCATTCTGGTCAGTTCCTAGGTGTTTGAAAAAAGAAATAACAAATGTATATTTATAACAATTTATATATTTTTAAATAATACATTGAGTGTATTATTACATTTAATTACTGACAAACTAATCATGCACATTTTTGATGAATTGTAATCAAAATGCAGTTATTAATCAAGCTTTTAAAACCATTAATAATCGTAATTAAAAAGGTTTTTAAAGCTTGTTCTGTTATATATAATGTTTGGTTAATCCATCAAGTATGATTTTGCTTACTTTACTTTTAAAAATGTCCTCCAAATCCTATTTTGTGAAGGGCATAGCAGTGCGTCTTCAGAAATGCTCTTCAGCCTGAAAGGTGTAACAACAATAAAGGGACAACATATAAACAGTAGTGGCAGGCCAAGTAATAGTAGTGGAGATAAGTTGACTTTGTTCATCAGACATTTGACTTGTTGAGTGCGCAAAGACACTTTCCAGTTACATAAAAGAATGTTTTCATGGCCGTAAGAAAAAAATGTGTTATTGAAGTGTGTTGTGGTTTGGCTGTAGAGTACCTTTACCTCAGCTAATAGGAAAGGACGGATCAGCCAGAACCCACAGCCATGAATTTATACACTGGTGGCTTGCAGCTTCTATGCCAAATATTCATGGCTTTCGCTGAGTCTCAAGCAGGCTAATAATATACTCCGCTGGGTCCTGGCAAGCAGCATCACAACCCTCTGCATTTCTGCGGGCTTGCACCATGTGATCTAGGGACATTGTTGCTGCTGTGTTGATGCCCTTGAGAGTGCATGCCCTTGTTGATTGCAAAATACATTTAAGTAAACACATGCTGGTCCATCTGCAATGATTCATTTCTAATAACCAGAGCTCTACATACTTAAAATCCACTCTTGCTCATGTGCAGCATTGTCATCTCTCTTTAAAGCACTATCACAGGAAGTGAATGGTATCTGTGAGGAAGGGACATATCAGTTGAGACCTTGTGCCTCTTACCCCTTAAACTCTTCTTCTTTCAAAAACAGTGCGGACTAGAGCAGATACTGCTCCTTCCTGATAAGACACTGGCCTCCTCCATACTCCACCCCCTCCAGACCCACCCATGTGTACACACAGACACACATATTACATAATATTCCTTCAAATAGGCCGTACATCTTGAGGTCAGCTATGTTTAATCATAAACCTGCTGTATTTAAGTGAACTGTTAGGGTGAATTAATATTCTAGTGTTTTCAGCCTCTTTTCTATCTAAGTTTTGTACTTGGACAATAAATCAACTTACTTTCCTTTAATGAAAAATGGGAAAAATACACTCCAAACCTGTAATAGAACACATTGGGATTGACCCAGACCCTTGTATTGCAATAGTACCCCATTACCTGCCCTGCAATTGACATAAATCTGCAGTGAGGTAATTTCCTTTGTTACTTTGATGGCCTGACCATTAATATTGTTTAAATGGGAATCAAAAACACCCTCTTCTTATAAACAATGGATTATAGTTTTAAACTGTCTTCTGGAGAACATCAGAAATACAGTTAAAGGATCCACTAGCGACTACACTTGTCATGTGTCCCTGAATAACACACCTTTGTGGGTGGAGGGTATGTGTGTCTACACCTGCTGGTTTAAAACTAGGATTTTAAGAAATTGTGGGCACTATACTTAATAGGTTGGGTACTTTTAGGCTAAGCACCAAGGTTTAAAGATAAGAAAATTATGACTTTTTCCTGTCCATTGTATGTTTTTACTTTGTTGGTATTTGTTTTGTTTTTTTATTGTTCTGTGTTCAGTTCTGTTAACACCTCAAGTGCAATTATTTTTTTTGTAATGTTTATTTGAAAACTCAGTAAAAAAAAAGTAAAAAAAAAATAGAACCCATTTGGCAGCCCATCAGAAAATGGCCAATCTTGGTGAAAGTAGCGGGGGACTATTAACCAATCATCTTCCAAATCACGTTGCTTTATTATATTACAGGAATCACTCCCTGATTTCCTGACGGTCTGGCGGGCCATAAAAAAATTCAAAAGGGCCGCATGTGGCCCGCGGGCCGCTAGTTGAATAGGCCTGGTCTAAATGCTCTGTTGTAAAGAAATGCTCTGCTGTAGAGACAGAATTGTTCAAAGTGGTGGTGAATGCCTTTATAATAAACTGATATAACTATGTTGCCTGATGCCTGAGATATTGTTTTATGTTAGTAGTTTTTAATGGTATATTCATGGTGTAAAAGAACATGCAGATCATTGTATGGCAGAGTCCTTAGAAAATCTTTTTTTTTCTGATTTAAAACTATCTCACCACCATTAACATTACATTTAACAACTTCACTGGTTGTTTGATCGCTATGGAAACTAGGAAAGAAAAGCAAAAATATACGGGGACTGGGCTGTGGATCATACATATGCAGCACATATGCTACACTGATGCCTGTTTCCCACATTCATGCTTATACCACCTTCCCACACTCGCTGGCAAGTATCAGTCCATATTTGACACTGAATTATCTTAACCAGTCGTAACCAGCCTGCAGCCACAATCATACAATTACAGCTTAAATATCTCTGTGCCTCCACATGTGCTTTGACATGACTTTGGATTGCCTTGTGGAAACTATAAGACTTAATAACTGCTCTGTCACAATTTATGATTTGTGTTACATTGTAAAATGTTTGATGTATGTTTTCAGCATCCAGACTGCCTTCTCTTCTTTATTTTGTGCATTTTATTTTGACCCTGCTATAGCATTAGCATTCTCTAAAAAAGAGACCTCCTCCACAGAATGCAGCAAAGCATTACAGCTTCTTATATAAAGGCCCTTGTTTTATAACACCAGCCCACATTAGGTTGCTAGTTTATAGAATAATGTCATGTTCTCCTTCAGTTCAAGTGATTTGAAGTGTTATAGGTGCCAGCACTTTGCACTGTAACCTCTTGCATTGTTAGTACAGGTAAATCTACAGAGCAATGTGTAGCTTTTATTTTTCAAGAGAAATTCCCATCTGCAATGTGCCCTCCTTGTTTCTTTGGCACCAGAGACCTGGTGGATATTACATTCTGCTGTAAAAACATCGCACCAAAGCATGGCCTGTGATTTAATGCCACATTTTGAAGACAACAATGAGTCTCAGTTTTGTGCCAAGTCTAACCAGGAGGCTGTGAGTGGGACTCTTTCAGAGCCACATTGCTTTACTGAATTGGCAGCCAAATGCAAAGCTTCAAGACTGTGGTACGAACTGTGCGCCGATTCAGAAATAGTGGAGCACAGTCAATCCAGACAGCTTGTCAGTGCAGACTGGGAAACCACTGCTTATCATGAATTTTTATATAAGGACAGCAAGAGTAGCGATGGATCAGCGTAACTTCTTATTTGGTAACAAATTGGTTTAAAAAAATGCTTATAATATTAGGCCTGAGGAATTATAATTGACTAATAATTATCTTTATGTTTAATCACCTTTAGGTTAATTAATCTAGGGCAGCTGGATGGCCTAGTATTTAGAGCGTTGGCCCTGCAATCAGAGGGTTGGGGTTCGAATCCCAACTGCGAGCGTCAACACTGAGGTACCCTTGAGCAAGGTACCGCCCCCCCATACTGCTCCCCGGGAGTCTTGTTGGCGGCAGCCCACTGCTTCGCTTGGCGGATGGGTTGAATGCAGAGAAAGAATTGCACTGTGTATTGTACTTGTAAGAATTTACATTTGAAGAATAATAATTAAATGCTTTGACTTCGTAAAACTGAGCATGTCATTTTCTCCTGAAAGTCATGGGTGAATACATTCATCCACCCCTCCACCCACTGTACACACTAGAGACACCACCCACCGCAGTCTCTCTAGTGTGCTTTGATCTGATAGACAACAAGCACTTTTATAAATAATGTCTTATGTATTTTTTCTCCGTCTAAATCCTCGCTGGACTTACAGTGTGGAGGGGATTCTGATCCCAAATATATGGTAAATCAAGGGGAAAAACAATAAAATGAGCTTTGGCAAGTGGATCACGTTGTGTGGTTTTATTGCTGATAACTGGCATGGAGGATGATAGGAAATATATGTAGGGAGAGAGAGAGAGAGAAGGAGAGAGAGAGAGAGAGAGAGAGAGAGAGAGAGTGTGTTTTTCCTATCCTTGTCTTTCTCTAAAGACAAGTCACTTGAAACAGTGCAGACATGGTCATGGCAGCTTTGTGCTCCAGCCCAGCCAACACCAGTCACCTTGAATCCCTGACACACACATTTATGTTTTTGTATAGCGTCAGGACATGTCCTGTCTATATTACATATGTAATAATAGGCCAACATGTGTACAATGTGAAGGAAATACATTTTTGTATAAAAGCTCTATGTTTAAACTGTTTAGATGAGCAGACTTAGACTAAATATACTATAAATAGTGAAGTTTTGTTAAGTGTTCACTGTCGAAATTCACAAATCTGGATACATTTTACTTTTTTGTTTGCATTTATTGTAATATTAACTTTGCTAGCAGAAAGGCATGGTGAGAAAATAAGTGCCTCATGTATATATTCTTAATAATCTCTTGCTGCAATAGTTACATAAATATGTTCTTCTTCCTCTTCATTCTGCTTTGGGGCAAAATTGTCAGTGCAGACAATTTTGTCTGCACTGATGTTACCGAAATTTTATTCATAAAAACAGTACATTTATACAATTCCAATGTCTGAGAAAAGTAAAAGGCTGTGTGTGTGTGTGTGTGTGTGTGTGTGTATAAGAGTATAAAAACCTACAACCACTATTTTTGGAAATAAAAGTGTAATTAATCACTTCATTATTTTTGTGCGTCT
>JBBJLR010013692.1:3265-13553 GCA_037577145.1 Brachypetersius gabonensis
GGAGGCTGTGTGTGTGGAGTTTGTGTGTATGGAGGCTGTGTGTGTGGAGTTTCTGTGTATGGAGGCTGTGTGTGTGGAGTTTCTGTGTATGGAGGCTGTGTGTGCGGAGTTTCTGTGTATGGAGGCTGTGTGTGTGGAGTTTCTGTGTATGGAGGCTGTGTGTGAAGGGTATGTGGGTGGAGGTTCGATATATGTTGATCCTCTATATCTGATGGTCATATAGGTGGAGGTTCAATATATGAAGTTCATAAAGGCTTTATGTAGATATGTGGAAGCTCAGTGTGGATGTGTGAAGGATATTTAGGTGGAGGCTCTGTGCGAATATCTAAAGGCTGTATTTGGAAAAGCTGCTGTTTTGTAGACCTCAACACTTTGCTCAAACACAGGTGTTAAATCGGATTCAGTCCACCACAAGATATATGAAAGAGTGCTGATTTATTCCAAAGGCAATAATTACCCCTTTTGGGCATTTGGCTTAGGAGATTAGACCCCCACAGTTTTGTGTTTACCAGGAAAAGATATAACATATTCTGCAAAATCTGCCAAAAAATATTGAAATGAGGAGTAAACCCTATTCTTACGGTTCCTAGGAAATGTAATGTGGTGATTAAAGGACACGGCTGCATAAGGAAACGAGACCCTTTCTCTTTTTTTCTTTCTTTTTTTTCCTTTTTTAACAAAAAGTCGACTCATCACAGAAAGTTCTCATGGCTGCAGATGGCACTAATCAGTATGCATGAAGAGGCTCATAATTAATATAACGTTAGGCTATGTAGGCAAGGTTTCTCCTTCAGAATGGGATATTTTAATTGAATCACTCCCTCTCTGTCTCTAATTAATACTTTTAGGCGTAAATGTGATGAGCTAGTGTGTCGGGTTCTTTTTATGCAGGTGAGTACAGTCCAATATGTTTATCTACACGGAATGTTTCTCACAACCCATTAAAGGCTTTGACTTTAATTGGGCACAATAAACTGCATAAAACCTGGACCTTTGCTGAATGTATTCCAAACATTGTATGTTTACATGGATGCTTTTTTTATATACTATTCGTTAGACAGCTTAGTAAGTTATAAAGGCATTCTGGTTTATTCACATCTTCTATTACTCAAATATCCCAGTTCACAGAATTTGCTAGTGGGTAAACTTAAGGGCAAACATGTCTTTTCAGTCTATGCCACAAAAAACAATGGAACAATTTCTTATCCACTATTAAGAAAGGCCCTTAAAAAGGTACTTTAACATCTCCATATCTCCATGATCTCTTGCTGTCTCCATATTATTTTAGCTTGGTATATTTCTATAAAGCCAATGCCATGGGTTCTTTTAAATATGCTTTACAAATGCGTTTTACCCAGTAGCTTAGTTACAAATGATCACAAGAACCTCTTATCAAAAGTAAACTGACTCTATGGCTATTTTTAAACCATTATTTATTCAAGACAGGCCTGCTTTATTCACAGCTGCATTGCAGTGATAGGTAATGGAGAAGACAGGCAAGCATGCTGTTTTATAGCGGCCCTAGAGCAAGCTGAGTTTAAGCCTTGTGCTGAAACCTACAAATGAGCCTGTGAATGGAGGGACAACAACCTGCAGCTCTGCACTACACAGCATCCAAAGTGAGCTAACAGGGCTGTGAGCAAATACAGCCCTGGTTACTGGTATTGACCCCCTCAGAGTTCTCAGATATGAGTGAATGTTATTCAATAAATAATAAAATTATTTATTGAAAACATTCACTCACCTTTAAAGTGAATGTGTCTAGTACAGCTGGATAGAGAGGTGTGTTGTCTGAAGAAACAGACAACATACTACAACAAAGGAGGAAATGCTCCCAAGGGTCCTCCTCAGTCATTGTACACTTTGGCGTATTTGAGGTGTACAGAATTTAGCTTTAGCTTTAGCTTTAAAGTGAAGAAGAAACGATGTGTCTAATTTATTCTTGTGTTGATGTTTTCCCACAGAATGAATACACGTGTCCCAGACCTCTTCCAGGAACCTGGCTGGGAGATATCCCCACTCTCTACTGAAGAAAGAAAGGCCTATGAGAAACCATCCACTGCACATAAACAATCCAGTACAGCCTCCCATCTATTCTGGTTTTGTCCAGGGAGTTTGTGAAACACAATGCAGCCTCCCTGCATTAGACGGAATAAGGTGCACCTCTTCTTAACGTAGGGAAATCCCCTCATTAATAGGAAAAGCAAAACAATGTCCAATCCGTTTGAGGATATTCATTCTAAATGTCACCTTCAAAAATGTAGTCTCTTAGGATGGGAGGACCAAGTGAGGTGGCAAATAAATGAATGGCCAGTGCGATGTTTACCTCCTGTGTTCCTCGTGGGCCAGTATGTTCCATGACCCTGGATCATCCGTCTCACACTGTACAGTAATGTATAGTGTTCCTAGAATTCATGCACAGCTCTTGGACTCTCGAGTGTGCGGTAGAGTATAATCAGTCAGTCGTGCACACGCAGTTCCTAGACGCCTGTCGAGAACCGTTCTTTGGTTTTGGTAGGAAAATGAGTCAATGAAAAATAACTGAATAAGAAGAAGGCTGTTTAAAAACCTGTTCCTAAGTGACATTTCTGGGAGGAGGACAATAAATCCATTTCCTCCCTGCCATGACTGCCCCGGCTGAGTTTGGGGAGGCCGCAAGAGACTCAAGTTGCTGAAATGTTTGTCAGTTCTGTGCTCGTTTTTCTCCTTTATGTGACGAACCGCAGTGAAAGGACAGTATGCATCTGGTGAAACGTATGACCTCTGTGTCTTTTTTGCATATAGTGTTCATGTGCACTCTGATCTTTAACTTTCAGAAAATCAATCCCATGAAAATATACTGCAGAGGCATTAGCTATGTGGTCATATCATATTCTCATATGATGGTCACTCTCATTTCAATACACGGCATCAGAATGACATTAAAATATTAAAACATTATCCCTGTGGCGACTCAGCTAATTGCCATCTGCCACAAATCGCTTTCCTTGCCGCTATCTAACACGCGCTACGCTACATTTGCAGCTGTGTTTACAGCTGACAGAGTGACCACGGTCACTAAAACACTGTCGTTCCAACGCATCGCTTAGTATCCAATTAATTGCACAACTGCTACCAGGCGGTGAGAATAACTCCACCTGCTTTAAATGTAATCTGGTTTTAACAAAGCTTCAGTTACTCTGAATGAGAAATAGGCTAACTTCACTTAACCTCCCGGCTTATCAGTCCATCTCGCTAAGAAAAACCTGGAATTGGATCTAGCAGGAGCCTGTAATCCATCAATGTCAGAAGAAGGAAGGCCAAGAAGTTGTAGAGTCTGCCCCGCCAGGTCTAGACAGTTTCAGTCCAGTACAGCCTGTCCTCAAAAAAAACACAAAATTCCAGTTTCTGACCGTCTAAGAACTTTGCCTTGTTTGAGACCTGGCCTTGCCTAAAAAATCACGGAAGTGCTTGATTTGTGGGTTAATACAGCAATGAATCATCTTTCTTTATCAGAATTTTTAAATACACATTTCCTTCATGCAAGTCATGCAGTACACGATTTCTAAGGACCTTTACTGAGGATATTTGTTGTTTTGTGTATACAGTATTCTCCTGCAAAGTGCTGTGATGCCCTTTAGAAGCCCCACACAGACTCTCACACACACTCTCACACACACTCATACAAGGCCTTCTGCCATGACAAATAGGCCTAAAGTGGAGGGCTAGTACCCCTGTAGCGTGTCTGAGGAAGTAAGCATTCTTTCCAATCTCCCAGATCTAGATTAAGCCAAAACCTAGACTAGGTGTAGTCATTTTACATTTAAAGACACTGTACAGCCATTGTTCTGTTTGCAAATGAGAAAGCAGACAGAACAGTCAACATGTCTCCTTTATATAAACATATATTTGATTTTTTTTTTTTTTACTCTTTACAGTTTTGTGGTATTTGCTGTAAGGCTTTTGCTCAGTATTGACTCAATATCTTCTTTTTTTTGCTTTTTTGCTTCATGTGTCTTTTAATCAGTTTAAATTGTTGGTGTTTTTGGTTCTATGTGAATTTAACTCACTGAAATGAGGGCAGAGTGTTTTTTAAGCTGCAAGTCTGTCTTTTATGAGCCACTGAATAAAAAATGCACCACAGAAATGAAAGCTTGTCCTTCGATGCATTCTGTGCCTGTAAGTCTTGTGTGCAGCAATGATATGATGTCAGGAATGAGGATCTTTTAATATGAAGTTGGTGCATTCACTCGGTTGTGTAGCACTGGGACAAAATCTTTTCTGCTATAACAATAAAGAAACATAGTACAAACTTCTGACTTTATTGAGAGTTTTAAGAGAAAAGATTACTCGAAAAATATTTGAGCTCCAGAAGACTTGAGCTAAAAGTCACCTTTGTTTTGGCCCCCTGATCGTCTTTAGAGAAATTGCAGAAATAGAGTAGATCTCATTTTTTAATTCTCTTTTCTAGGGCGAAATATAGCCTCATAAATCAGATGGAGAACGCTTGAAAAATAGTAATTTTATTAGAAAGGGCCCATTTTACATGACTGACAGGCCCAATTATAGACCATTTAGTGTGACATGTACAACAAAAACACATTTAATAAAATGGTGCATATATCTGTCAGGATACTTCATTTACTTGCTACTAACGGCATCAAATAGATTTCAGGAAGAACTTTTAAAAGGCTCTACTGTGTGGCGATAACAACTGCTTGCTACTAGCATTAAGCCTAATGAACATTTTGTTTGTCTCCACTTGAACCGATACAACCAGGGCTTTGAAGAGTCGATAGCCAAAGCCATTTTCAATTCTGCACAACAGACAAGATCCTGAGAGCTGTGTTGATTTTAGTTTACATCAGATAGTCTGTAAATTACTGAAATGCAAAATAAAGGGTCTTCAACGTGGCAGACTCTGCTGCTAGCTCCGGCCCCCTATTAGCTTTCTATGAAAATGTGATAATGGGAAATCATCGTCGCACTGTGAAATAATAAAAAATAAATGGACAAAAGGTCACCATATGATGACTGTAGATTATAAAACATTTAAATTATGGATTTGGTTTAATATGATCAAAAATACACCAAGGCAAACAGTTTTCTTTCAGGTTTTCCTCCATATTTTACTTACTGGACTAATACTGAGCACTATGAATATGTAGAGTAATAGCAAAACAATCATTCACTCATTGAACTGCCTATTCTAAGCTGGGGTGCAGAGAGTGCTGATGCATATCTCAGTGGTTCTAAGGTAAAAAGGTAGAGGAACACCATGGACATGTCGCAAGTTCATCACAGAGCAGACACACATTCACACACACACACACACACACACGCACACACACACACACATACTCACATTCACTGGCAATTCAGCATCCCCAGTTCATCTAGCATGCATGTCTTTGCACTGTGGGATGAAAACCAGTGGAAACCTATGCAGGCATGTGGAGAACATGCAAACACACTATTAAAAAAAAGGACAGTTGAATGTACAAGATATTAGCTTTGAATCCAATAGCATACACTTAACTGTCATTCAAACATACATACTGCGGTAGTCAAGGGCTCAGAGAATGTTTTATTAAGACCATTAGTCAATAATCTTTCTACAGCCTACAAAATCATATTCAGAGCCTCCAGACCAGAGATGCCCTTATTAATTGTTCATACAACTCTTTCAGAATTCACAGCCGGTTCAGCTCCCAAGGTCTTGTCGGATTCTCATAGAGTTAAGGCAATGCCACGGAGATTAGAGATCACATTCAGTCGCAAAAAGGCATTGCAAACTCTCTTCATATCAACATCAACATTGTATTTCTTCACTTTTTGTTGTAAGAGTGGGGCTGTACAAGTGGGAGTGTATTCATAGAGGCAGTGTAGCTACACGTATGTCCTCATTTTAAGCTACAGTCTATAAATTTAAAGCAGGGCTAAATCGAGGTGCTGGAAATGTGAAATTTCAGGCATGTGCAGTCGATTAGTTAAAACAGTCTTCTCTAAAAGCACTTCATTAGCCCACCTGCAGCAAGAAACATGCCATAGAGTGGAAGTAAAACAGTTTGCTTTATGGTTCAACAACCTACACACTTGTTTGTTCGCTTGGCTTAGTAGATTTGAACATATGTTGCACTGGTTGAAGGCAGCTAAAGTGACCATCATTAACCTGAACAGTAGAAGCAGCACCAGTCGACAGCATGCATCGCGTCAGAGTTACTATCTGTTTAAACAGAAAAATAGAATGGGTGCAGCAGCATCCCTACACATAATGTCAACATTGTGTCAACATGGTTTAAATGGACACTGCGACTTTCAACAGATTTAACAAGCTGGCTAGACTGCTCATTCAAAAAATTAGCAAACTAAAGTTAACTAAACAGGCAAAAACAAATGAGGCCCTGCATTCGTAGAACTGTTTCGAAAAAGGAAAATATCTACTGCAAAATGTCTTACCCAGTGAAACAATGTGAAGAATAGCAATGTGGCCATGTCTTTTGTTATATATGTTCATATTATTTTGTAGCTCTATTCGGTATTGATTTGACTCCGTACATCGTCAGTCCTAGACATTTGGAGAAGTTTTTTTTCCCAGTGCCAAAATCCCTTGTGCAACATGTTGGCTGGGCTCGTTCTGAAGTGTCTGCTGGGGTTTAAGCTTTCCTTGTTCCCGTGGAACCCATTTCAGCTGGAAGCCCCTGCAGGGGATGGCTGGCGTACAGAGTAAACATAGGAGTCGATGCATGTCCAATTGCAAGGTGCAGTACTGCATCAGAAAACACCACCTCAGTAAGAGTCCACAATACCAGCCAGAGCCTGACTGTCAGGTAGTGATCTCAGCCTCCACCTGTCTTTCCACTTTACAGGATCCTTCAAACACCTCTGCAGAAATAAATTATTGATATGTTCAGAAGAATGCTCTTAAAAGAACATAGGTTTGGTTTCGCTTCTCCATAAATTTCTGCCGTTCCATCAGCAGTATTTGATTTAATTTAATGAAGGATTGATTATGCCCTGGATGGTGACTGTAAATACTAGGCTCACTCAACAGCTCTGTAAACAGTTATTTGTTGTTTTGCTCTCTATAGGTGACCGCAGCAGGATGGGCTCCTCTGATTGACTCTCAGTTGGAAGGAGTTTTTCTTTGCACTGTCACATTGTCGTGCTTCCTTGGGGCATAGTCCCTGATTTCTGTACAATAACAAATTCAAATTGAAAACCATCCATTTCAACAGTTAATCTAACATACGCTTTTGCATTTACTCCCAGTGCAGTCTTTTTAGTTATGTTAGCATTTAAAAAAAAAAACGCATATATATATATATAATATATAATAATATCTTTTCTTTACAGGAAAAGTTTCTAGTTACTATTAACTTTCAAGTTAATATAACATGCTTTTGTATTCATTTTTCATAGAATGTAAACGGAAGCTAATGTATTCAAAGAATGTAAAAAAAAGCACTGACAAAATCCTTACTGCCAAGATGGTGAATCTTTGTCACAGATGAATTTTTAGGCATTTGCACATTACTGTATATTGTGTGATTCCCCATAGTGCATCAGGGCTGTATAGTATGACAGAAAATTGCATTGCATGGCCTGCCATGGTAGTAATGAGGCCTTTAGGGTTCCTGCCTGAGGGAAAGCAACAAGTAAAAAAAAAGACAGTAATATAAATGTTGAATTTTGTTTGTATATAGAGCAGGAAAATTGCATTTTAAATTATTTTAAGTTAAGGTTTTATATTTTGTATTTTAATGCATCAGTTTTTGTTTCAACATTGTTTTATCATTGTCCCTCTGCTGAACTTCTCAAAGGAAGCGACTGTTAACTGCAGTAAATTACAGCTTAGGCTTCAGTTGTATGTGAACAACATGCACTTTTTTCCTCTACAGTATTATTATTAATAAAATCAAGCACTTTCACCTTTTTAGTGGTGTAAAATTACAGGTTCTGCAGGCAGCATATCTCTGCCGTTTGTAATTGTACATGATTCATTTCTATCTCGCACAAAGTGGACAAAGAGGTTTTACTTTCTAAAGACTGGTGAGGGCTTCCTACACTGGTTCTGTGGAGAGTCTCCTGACAGCGAGGATCACAACCCGGTCCAGTGGCACCACAGTCCAGGACACAAAAGTGCTGTCCAGAGTGGAGTGGACAACAGAAAAAGCCATCAGGACTTCTCTCCATACCTGACAGACAGCTATACCCAGAGCTGCATGAGCAGAGCTAGAAAAATAAGAAGAGACAGACACTACCCCAGACACAGACTCTTCTCAGTCCTCCATCAGGGAAGCACCACTGGACCCACAGAGAGAGATTCAAGATGAGTTTCGGCCTCAGGCAATCCGGCAAACGGATGGGGACACTTGAGAGAGTCTGCAGATCCTTCTCCACTATTCACACACACTCACACACACACGCACACACGCGCACACACACATCTGCCATTCGCACTGTAGAAATATATTTTTTTGCATGCTGACATTTCACTTTTTTCACATTCCATTCCATATATATCTATATATTATATATATTTTTATACATATATATATATATGTTTTTACTGCAGAATGAATGAATGAAAAAATGAAAAAGGTATGAAAAAATAAACAATACAAACCTTTAAATATTAATCATTTCAGAGAAAATTTAATAACTAATAAGAATGTAAACAATTGTCAAATGGATTAATTATTAAAAATGTCATTCTGAATTTAGTTCCTTATTTTGTCAGTAAGGCAGAGTCACTAACAGCTATTCATGATATCGAATGTGCAACCCTGTTGATGATCATTTTGTGCGAAGATGAGGAATTATCCCACACAGTACAGATGGCTCACCTTCATCTTCACTGGCAGACTCCCTGGGTAGTGCTGAGCTTTTAGCCAAATATGAGGGGCAATCAACAGAGAGGGCTGCTCAGTCATGGCTGTAATTTCCCTTCAATTGCTCAAAATTATCATTTGCGGATCCTTTCTGGTTCCTCTCTTCGTTATGCCGGTTTTCGCCAAGACGAATGCTGAGAGGCTTCTGGGAAAATAGGTCTGATAGTGTAAATGTGGTTAGGAGGCTTCAAAGTGGTTCTGATTTAGAGTACACAAACAGTTCCTGTATCCTGGCACAGTCCCTTAGGCAGGTCTGGGTTGAATGCTCTGCTTGCCTGCTTTTGCCACCCTCCTACCCCCCCGACTGCATGTCTATGCCAGGCTCCCCTGGGCCAAAGGCCTTGGCTGATGAAGTCTGACACAATGCTGGGGTGAGTGTTGGGTGTGTAGAGCGAGAGGATTCAAAATCGCAACACTGTCTTGTGTCAGTGAGGGAGAGTGGAACAGATACAAGAAGAAGAATGGGAAGAAAAAGCAGCGTGAGTGAGAGAAGAACTTCAAGGACTGTGGTGGGTGGGAGAGAGAAATGAGAGTCTGTGAGAGAAAGGAGAAGGACAGAGATGAAACAGAGAGGCTGCGAAAGTTAACAAACAAAATGAAAGCGGCGAAGGAAAAACAGGGCAAAGAGTGCAGATTCCAGAGCGATTTAATAGCCTATCAAAATCTGCTGCGACATTGTAACAACCTGGCTGTGGAAAAGAGTCTCAGCACCCAGCAACAAGAAACAAAAGGATTTTGATGAAACACTACAAATATTTATCAAAAAAAAAAGAACACAAATATTTATCATGGTTTTCACGTGAAGTGCAGCTCTCACACACTGAAGACATTCAAATGGTAATGAATCAGCAGCACATTAACACAAGTAAAAATCTCATAAATCTCATAAATCTGCTAATCTATTCTAGATTAAATACATCGAATTAGCATGTAGAGCATGCAAAATAAGAGAAGGAATTTGTCTTATCAGCAATTACGAATATATAATAATATCTTACCTAATGGGGTGGTCTGGGAAGATCAAACACCCCAGACAGATCGTCAGTTCAGGCACACAGACAGACACGCACACACACACAATCAATAATTCTGCAATTTACATATTTTCTGAGCATCGAAATGACCTAAATTTGGATCACATTATCAATCACCATTTCACTGACACTTACTGTAGACTTACTAAAGTTTGCCGTTTTCAGAACAAAACCTGAAGTCAGAAATTCTAGCTAAGGGTGGATTTAAAGGGGAACATTTGGTAGTATTAAAAATTCTCACTAAGAGAGTAAGGATTCCCACCAGAATCCACATACAAAAAAAGGTTAAATAGACATGCAACAAAGTGTCAAAATCTAAAAGACGACTTTATGTTCAGCGTTGGGTGGGGGGGGGGGGGGGGGGGGGGAAAACCCCCCCAC
>JBBJLR010013709.1:0-13552 GCA_037577145.1 Brachypetersius gabonensis
GACTGTCCCCTGTAGTTAGAGAATGGAAGTCGCTTTGGATAAAAGCGTCAGATAAATGCCATAAATGTAAATGTAAATGTAAACTGACAAGGAATTCACTCGTCCTGCAGAAATTTTATTGCATTTCTTATACAAGAGCTTTATCCCTGAGGAAAGGAGTAAAAATGTTTTATAAAGCATTAATGGCTAACTGACTATGACGATAAACCAATTGGGGTAGTGCTTCAGACAGGATTCTTGATTAAGTTTCAACCCATGAAATGTAGCTTCTACAGTGGTGCGTGAAAGTTTGTGAACCCTTTAGAATTGGTTTTTGTATTTTATTTTGTTATAATCTATTGTTTTTGCTGTTCTTAACTTTGTTCTGTCCACTTTCTGTCTTAATGATGCAAATGATGCTAAAAAGGTCTATCTTATCTTTACTTACCTTGTATACATTTCTACAAAAACACCATCAGATAATCTCAAAGCAGATAATGAGAACCCAGTCAAATAAATAAGACAAAAATATTTCAAATAGGGTAAGAGGATTGCTCCAGAATAAAGCCCCATTATAGACATAAGATTACTGATAAGGAGTCTATAAGAAAACCCTTCATTTGTCATTTCATCTAATGTGACTTCATCAAAGAGTTTTTCAGCTTTCACACAGATTGAGCTTGTGAACAAGGTATAGTATGCTGGACTCTTTAAATAAAACAGTCAAATTACAGTCCATTTTCTGAACCGAACTTTATGAAGAACTAAATTCAGATAAAAGTACTTTTATAGATTACGAAGCAGGTATGGTATGAAAAAATATCACCCAGAATGAGCTTTAGGGGGCTCTATGGCTCACATACACTAAGTGGTCGATAGTATGTACACATTTGACCATCACACCTATATGAGCTTGCTGGACACCCCATTCTAAAACCATAAGCATTAAGATAGAGTTGCTCCAGCCAATTTTTATCAGAGCACATCTTAGGCTGCTTGGTCATGAAACCCTATTTCATGATGCCCCCGGTTCATGTGCTGGTCTTGAGCTGCCAGGTCTTATGCTGATGTTTATTCCAGAGGCAGTTTGGAGCTTTGTAGTGAGTGATGCAAAACAAGACAGGCAATTTTTATGAGCTACATGAGTTAGCACGACAGCTGACCAGTGGCAAATCTAGCGAGGCTGACTTTTGGCGAACATGGCACCCAACAGTGCCATGTTTAAAGTCAATGAGCTCTTCAGTATGCTCTTCTCTACTGCCATTGTTTGTCTGTGCAGAGTGTATGCCTGTGTCCTTTATTTTATGCACATTTTTTTTATCAATGAATGTTGCTGACACTCCTGAACTGAATAATTAGGTGGGTTGTCCACATACTTTTGTCCACATAGTGTAGAAACCTTATATAAATAAAAATGCAATTACCATTACCAGTATCTATAGCATACACAGAATACTGCTAATAGAGTTTTTATTTATTTTATTCTATTAAGGTTCTGCATGTGCTGTAGTGCCCCTAAAAGCCTATCTGGATAACATCTTCCGTGCCATTTTTTCTCAAACTATAAAAGTATACCAAATTTTAAGATTACCAGACTAACTGTTTTTGAGTTTATTAAGTCCAAAGCCACAATGTTTGACTGACATGTAGAGAATAAAAGTAAAATTATGTTTAAAAAGTAATCAACATTTATTCAAATCCCAGTTTTCAAGTGCCTGGATTTAAATCCAAGGACTAGTTTGAAAAGTTCTATTTTCAAGAAACTACAGTACATTATATAAATGGATTTATGCCAGACGCACTAAATTGTGTGATTTTCCACACAGTTTCACGTCAAGAAGTCAAATGGTGCTTAAGAAATACTTCATAGGGATGTTAGAAAAATAAGCCTGTCAAATACCTGCTGAAATCCAATATATGTAATCTAATATTTGAATCATCTGAACCATTTTATCATAGTTAATGTGCAAGTCAAGCAAAGACGGTAATAGATGTTACTGTACTACAATATAGACTTGCCACATTTCTGCAATTCAAAGCAAGTCTTTCAAGGTCAGTTTGATAAGAGAGGCATGTGTGTGATGACTGAAAACAACCCAGTTGGGGAAAACATGAGAAAAATACTACTTAGAATATTCTGGCACAGATAAAAAAGACTTGGCAAGTTTGTATCTGATCTACAGGTTTGAACAAATAATGATGAATTGCTCTGACCTGCATTCAACTTTTCTGAGTGGTGAGTTTAGAATGGATCACACTCTAAACTGGTGAATGGAAGCCATAGGTTGTTCACTAGTATTTTTCATCATCAGTTCTATCCGTTAAGTAAGTGGCATTATCCATAGATGGGCTAGGCCCTCTTACTTCCAGTGAGGGGCTTAATCTTAAGGCTTCAGGATACCAAGACATTTTGGACAACGCCATGCTTCCAACTTTGTGGACACAGTTTGAACAAGAACCTTTTCTATTCCAGCATGACTGTGCCCCAGTTCACAAAGCAATAAAAGACATGCTTGGACGAGTTCCGTGTGGCACATATAGTGTACAAATACACTATAAGAATGAAAATATTGTGTCACATGACCAATATACCAACAGGGACTTCAATGGCACTGCATTCAAATACAAAGACTTTAATATGGAGCTTGTCCTTCTTTGCAGCTAGAACAGCTTCCACTCTTCTTGGAAGACTTTCCACAAGATTTTGGTTTCAAGTTTCTGTGGGAATTTGTGCCCATTCGTTCTATAGAGCATTTAAGAGGTCAGGCACTGATATTTCAGTTCATTCCAAAGGTGCTGGATTGGGTTGAGATCAGGGCTCTTTGTGGGCCAGTCAAATTCTTCCACACTAAACTCATTCAACAATGTCTTGCTTTGTGCACTGGGACACAGTCATGCTGGAATAGAAAAAGTTGTTCCCCAAACTGTGTCCACAAAGTTCACAAGCATGTCTTGGTCTGTGAAAAACAGGTGTGTCTCAATACTTTTGTCCATATAGTGTACATGTATACAGTTATGTTTCAAGAGCACCTACGTATTGTGAAAGTTTGCGTTGTTGTGATGTGGTTAAAAAAATGTCTAAAATGTCTATTTTTATAGTGTACAACCTAAATATACCCCCAAAACAATTTCATTTCATTTAAACTCGATGTAAATTACCCTGAATGAAAATATAAAGGTGAACCTGCTTTCAAACTGGCCCAAAAACCTGACCAGACCAAATTTACCATCGGACCAGTTTCATGTAAAACAATGTTATTACATATAGATTCAGCTAAAAACAAATTGCGTTTGTATTTTTCTTCTGTCTTTCTGTGCGGCCCAGTACCAAATGACGCACGGACCGATAACGACCCTCGGCCCAGTGGTTGGGGACCTCTGGGCTACAGTGTCATGGCTGCATCTCTTGTAATACACCCCGGGCAGTCCCGGTCACCTGAGTACTGAGCCTGGACGTCTTCCATCCCTCTTTGTCGTTACATCCGTTTTTGTTTCTCCGTCTATCCTAATGAGTTCCACCTGTGCCTAGCTTCCGTTTCCTATTTAAGCCCTGCTCGTCCCGGCCACCTTTGTCTGTTCTCCATTGTGTTTTGTGATGCCTTGTGTTTTGTGTGGATGTTTATTATACATCTTACTCTCAGCCTTGAGCTGGAAACCGGTACGCCTGGCTCTCATTTAACTCAGCGAGAGGATCAAGTATGTGGCCATGCAGTGACTCAGCAAGCAACATTCTCAACTTATTCTCTTCCTGCATGTGCCGTCGAACCTTTGGTTGGAAGCTGATAATAGGAATTGTTTTTGGAAAGTGTATTATTGAGCAAGAGAAAAGGAAAATGCCTATTTGTTCTTGTCTTCCCACCTTTCTGAATAAATTCAGTGCATTGTTGTGTTGACGTGCCAAATAAATACCTGCATCACAATGGCCTTTTCTAAATACCCTTGGTCTAAATAAAAATGTAAGTAAAAATGTGGGGGTTTTTTTCTTGGAAATATATCTGAGTAAAAGTTGAGTGTTCTGGTGGGAATTTGTGTCCTTTCCTACTGTAGAGGTCAGGCACTGATGTTGCACAAGACGTTCTGGCTCACAGTCTCAATTCCAGTTCATCCTAAAGCTGTTGGATGGGGTTGAGGTCAGGGCTCTGTGTGCCCAGTCAAGTTCTTCCACGCTGAACTCATCCAGCCATGTCTTTATGGAGCTTGCTTTGTGCTCTCAGACACAGTCCTGCTGGAATAGAAAAGTTTCTTCCCCAAACTGAGTCCACAAAGTTGGAAGCATGGCCTTGTTGAAAATGTTTTGGTTCACTGGAAGTAAGAGTCTAGCAGCTCAGCCACGTAGTGGTAGTCCACACAAACTCACAGAGCAGAGCTTCCATGTGCTGAAGCATGTAACATGTAGAAACAGCCTGTCCTCTCTTGCGTCACTCAACAGAGGTCCAAACTGCCTCTGGAAGCAACATCAGCACAAAAACTGCCTTAGGAGCCTCATGATATGGGCAGCTGCACACAAGCCTAAGACAGGAATGTTTGGATGTAGTGGGATAAAGTAGGCCACCACTGGATTTTGAAGCAATGCAATCATGTTCTCTGGAGGGAAAATCATGTTTCAGTATTTGGGGTGTTGGCAGCTCCATATTCATTCTCATGGCTGTGGAATAAGATGTCCAGCAAGCTCAAAGATAATGTGATGGTCTGGTGTCTACATACTTTTTGATATTGTGTAAGTGTAGGAATAAAATATACAGGTGTGCTTTTGTGGGAAAGAAACAACTCAAAGATGATGT
Source organism: Brachypetersius gabonensis (assembly GCA_037577145.1). Classification (NCBI taxonomy): domain Eukaryota; kingdom Metazoa; phylum Chordata; class Actinopteri; order Characiformes; family Alestidae; genus Brachypetersius; species Brachypetersius gabonensis. Next base: position 4,761 of record JBBJLR010013709.1, read on the forward strand.
GATGGTCAAGTGGCCACATGCTTTTTAATGTTGTGTAAGTTTGTGGGAAAGAAATAGATGCTGGAATTACCATATTACAAGCATGGCTGATATGGATGAACCACTTTTGATTAGATCAACTTAAATATGAACCTGTGTTTTCTTACTGCCCCCAGGGATTTTGGCTAAGGGCAAACTAGAAGTGTATCGGTACAGTTCTGGTGTAGTAGCCTAGGCTTCTTGGTGACTGGACCCTGGACTGCACTCAAGCTAACTTTTGCTTCTTTTGTTCATCTTTGCTGAGTGTCCATAGCAACCTCAGTTTACATTTTCTGGTGCCAAAGGGATTGCACTCATTATGTCTAGCATGGGTCTGATTTACTGTAATTTCTGAATAATACATAAACAAGCCTTGTGGCTCACAACACAAGACTTTCAGATTTTTTTAAATCAGTAATTAGTCTTTATATTTCCAAGAATAATCTCCAAGTAGCATGTTTTGAATAACTACTGCCTTGTTTGTCTATTATATAACCTCTTAAACTGCCAGGTTCTCAAATTCTGACACCGGGTTTACTCAAACAACCAAACAGGCATTCAGGGCAGTCCCCCACCCCCACCTTGGAAATTTTTACAATTTTTCTTTTATGCTAATTCTATCATGAAGGCCACTGCTAGCTAGAAACAAGCCATCTGTGAAGCAAATAAGGACCTGGCCAGAGGGAGCAGTTTTAGCACTCCAAGACTTTTAAATGCACAAAGTGGAATATGTTCAGAGAGGGTGCCAATGTAAACCAACAGATCAGTCTTGGGGAGGATACTGAGTTTGTGACAGGATTCATATCCAAGTGTGTGGAAGAGGTTACCGTCATCAAGAACTTTGCCACGTGAAAGTCTTGGCTCACCAATGAGGTACATACGCTTCTAAGAGCATGTAACTCTGCCTTTAAGTCTGGGGACTCTCTGAGCAAGAGCCAGGTTGAACTAGGGCATGAGAAAAGCAAATCATGCTAATGCAAAGTCACTTAACTGATTAAAAAGAGCCCAGGAGCTTGTGGCAAGACATCCAGTTCATTGCAGACTACAGGTCCCCTCAGCCACCCCGTGATGATAACACTGACTTCCTCAATACACCTGACATCTACTTCAGCCAGTTTGAAGAAAAGAGTAACACAACAACAATGAAAGCCCATCACGATTAAGTACTCTGTCCCAGCACAGGTGATGTTTGGAGGACCTTACCCTAGGTCAACCCACAGAAAGCTGCAGGTCCAGACAAAATACTACGGTATGTGTTCAGGGAATGTGCCGAACAACTGCTGCGTGTTGTCACAGACGTCCGTAACACCTCCCTGAAAACCAACGTACCCCCACTGCTATCATATCACTGTCTCCAGCATTTGCAACCACTGTATACCACTCACTCCCAACATGATGGAATATTTTGACCGATTGGTCAAGTACCACATCGTATCCAGACCCCTTGCACTTTTCAAATCAGTTTGCGTACTGCCCTGAATGCTCCACCATATGACACCATATTAGCAGTACTTCACCTAAGCCCAGTCAATCTGGTGAATAAGAACAGTTATGTCTGGATGCTCTTCATTGACTTCAGGTCTGCCTTCTGTATATTCATCCCCGAAAACTAGGCAGGAACTGTGCAACTGGATATTGGACTTCCTTAAAGACAGACCCCAGACAGTATGTGCTGGGGAAAAACTCAATATGATGAAATATGGGGTTCCCCAGGGATGTGTTCTGAGCCCTCTGTTGTTCACCTTGATGACTGCTGGGCAAAGTACAGCTCAAATCACATCATCAAGTTTGCAGATAACAATAGTGTTGTGCCTCATCAGGATCGATGTGTGTTGTTCTTACATATTGTTGACATGTGTGAGAACAACAACATGTCAACAAAAGGAAGGAGCCCTGATCTGCCTTTAACAAAATGTTGCATTGATCTGCCCTCAAATGCAGATGCTACTGCAGTATGTGGTGCGAGACTGCCAGACTCAGCGTGGGCTTCTTCTCTCAGTACACTAGACTACTTAATTCCCTACACACTACAACATTCAGAATGGGTCACCCAGAACTCAAAGTTTCTCATCACTTGGGAACCTTATCATTATTCACCTGTGTCATAATTTTTAAATTTTTTGTTGCATTGTGCAATAATGCATCGACTGTGAAAACAACGTGCAATATACATGCATTTTTGTGTGTCTGTGCTGTCCTACATGCGTTGGATGCCTTTTATGTTTATGTCTCCTGACTGACAGTTACTTTCACTTTGACATAAATACTACTTATCATTGTCATAGTAGGTAGTAGGGGTGTAATGTTCTCCCTTTTTATGGTTCATTTTGGTTCGGACAAGGTTCTTCAAACTTCAAATAGGGGAAATATGCAGCCATGTGCACTGCGTCAACAATGTTCCTTGGATTATCAATTCCATTCAGCAGCATAAGATAATTGCTCACGCATGTGCCTCATAAATTGGTTGTGTCTGGAGAACTTTTTTGGATGAGTCATGTAGAATTCTCTTAATGTAACAAACCTCTTTGTTGCTTGAGAAGTAAAAACGTCTGCTGTAATTAAATAGACAGTGAATTGTACCCCACCCCAGAATCTGTCCCTTGGCTGGAATACATTTAACCTTTATCAGGATCTTGTGGCTCAAATACATTTAACGCTGCTTGGGATCTTGTGGCCCGATCAGATTTAACCTCAGACAGAGTCCTGTGACTACGGAGAGCCACGATCTCTCAGAGAGACAAAAAATCCTTGGTTAATATCATATGCCCCATAAGCTGAACCGCAGCTTGCAGAAATGTCAGAGTTCTGTATCGTTATTTGGTTCTGAAATATTGCATATGCCCAGTAAGCAGTCAAGAGTCATACACAACAATATATGTTTTTTGGGTTAAACAAATGGGTTAACACAAGATACAAGATACACACCCTGTATCTTCAGAAAACATTGTATATCTGAGATAACCATAGCTGACAGAAAACTGAAGATTGCTTCTCAGAATCCTTGCTCTTCTCTTATTAGGATTCGTCTGATTGTCATAACATAGTCATGGTCAGGAGCCTCTCAGGGTCAAATACGAATACAGAGAACGAGGACCTGGGGAGCATGAGGCTTTATTCATTTAAAAATTTCATGAATGTAAAGTCAGTTTCAGTAAATTCTTCTTCTTTTGGATCTTTCAGTGGCGTCAAAGCACATACTGTACACAAACAACTGCTCATTAACCACTTTGTCTCATTAACTCCATCTGTAAGACATAAACGTTTTCACGTTGCTGGTTTCACTGCTGACTCCAGGTATGCCTTTGCTAACCACTGACATGCACCAGCAATCAAAGCCAGCAATGATGAGATTCAGTCAAATTACAGGGGAATTACACGTTTTTCAACACGTCTGCAGATTTAGTGTTTACAGTGCAAACAGAGCCATTCAGACTGGTTTGCTGTGAAATGGTTTATTATGGAGGACCTTACTGACTAATTTCTTTACAGTGGTGGAGATGGGATCCATGGGTCGCAGTGTCTACAGAATATTCCAAATAACATGTGAACCTATTAACATTAACAGAACAATAACATTAACAGAACATACATACACACTTATAAATGCATAAAGGATATAAATCTATTAAATTGCATTATTATATTGCATTATATTACAAGAAAGAAGATCTTGTGCTCTGCAGTTAGTAAACCTTTGATTCTAATGCATATCATAAAGCAATGCACCCTCTATTGATGACCTATATCTACGGTGCCGAAAACACTTTAATGGATTTTCTGTAAATTCCTTTGCTTAATGTAATGTTTAACCCAATAAACCCTAAAGGCTTTTGTGGCTCACATGAGTGTTTACTTCCAAACTCATTTCCCAATGTGCTTACCTAACTAGAAATGTTTTCACATGTGCAATTGAAAGCTACAAAACAATTATTTTAATTGTTAATGTAAATTTAAAATATAAGGACAATGATCCATTCAAAATATACCATCTGCAGTCATCTTCAAGGGGGGCTGCGGCCTCTTAAGACCATTATACTCATGCGGCCCTGACTGTGCCAATCATCATGCAATCTGCATGCCTAGATAATCACCTCACAGTGTCGGAAACCACAAAAGCAAGTCTGTTTCAGATTACTTAATGACTCAAATGTTTGATGATTTAGGTACGATGCAAAAATTCTGATTAGAAGCTTCCATTACTTTGGCTTCATATCTTTAATGCTAAAGTAAAACCAAAGGACAGACACAAATATGTTTTGTTTGACCATCGAAAGCAAGGTAAAATAGTCTCTTATAGTCACGTGTGAACACACCACAGCACACAGTGTGAACAGTGTGAAATTCTTTCTCTGTATTTAACCCTTTCACCAAGTGAAGCAGGCGGCAGCCAGGAACACAGCACCCAGGGAGCAGTGTGTGGGGGACGGCACCTTTCTCAAAGAAACCTCAGGGTGTTAGTGGCAGTCCTGGGATTCAAACCCACAGCCTTCTGATCACATGGGCAACTCCTTAACTACCAGGAAACATTCATTTCAGCTGAAAGAAACTCGCATCACTCGACTGCAGCACTCATGGCACCATCAGGCATACTAAACTGTAAACAGTGTCAAGGTTCTGTGCCACCAGTCTACCAGTTTACCAGCCTCACCATGTGCACCCACCTCCCAAACTTCGGTTCCTACCCTTAACCTCAACAATCCTCGCTCTCGCCATCCACACGCTGGCACAGGATTCCTGCTGCATGACTGGTAGAAACTTTCCTTCAGTTTCCTTCACTTGAGCATGGCATGAAGCACAGTCTCAGACTGGAGGGATCTTCAGTACAGAACAAGCTGCCTGTGTTCATACAATGTCTCTTTTCACAACTTAGTAGGAACTATATACAAAGACTTACACTAAGCCTTTATAAAAGGTTCTTTGAATGTTAATTTGAAAAGAAACATGGTTCTATAAATAGAACCATGCTTCTATATATGTAGAACTATTGAAATATTTCATTGGATTATATATATATATATATATAATTCTGTATATATAGAGCTATAAGCCAAAGACACATTTGAATAATTAAATATTTATTTTTTGTGATAGACAAACTATTGTATATGGTACTTTAAAGAACTTTCCCAAGATTATTCTGTAGGGCACCAAAAAGCGCTCTCTTAAAGATACGAGTCAAATAGCGCTTTTTGGTGGCGTCATATTTGTGTCACGAATTCCAGCCTTCAGTAAAGTGTTAAGCTAATATAAACTGTTTGAAAACGAAGCCAAAACAAGTCCTCCCCGAAAGCCTTGAGAAGATAATACCTACCTTCATATCTCTGAAAGTGTAGCTTGTTGTTTTAAATGCTAGTGCAGTAAATTTGTTTCAGGACAAGCCATCTGAATCCCATTTGCTGCATTCCATGGAATGAGACATCTGAATTTGCAAATACATGTATATTTTACTGTGGGACCTTCAAGAGGCGAATGGCAAAAGTCTGTTTGAATTAGGGGAAACATCTGACACTGAGTGGCTAATTTGTTATTTGTTGAGATCGGAAAAGCTGAATGTGTTTGGAATCCATTGTTGAGGTCAGTTATGGAAAGGCTTTAATCTGACTTGCATATCAGTGTTATGGATATCAGAGGGGAAGAAGTGATTCATGATTACACATACAAGAGCAACTCATTTTTTGGATAAAATAAGATAAGAATGAACTTTACTTATGAAATTGTTTGGTCATTTAGGATCTTACTTGTACACATAATTTACTAATGGTGCATTCAATTCATACTCCAGTCCTACAAAAAACATTGTATATAAATCTTTATTTATGGAACAAAAGTATGAAAAACAAGACAAGACTTTACAAGTTTTGGTAACGAACGAGCAGGCTGGAAACCAAAGCCAATATACATTTTGCAGGTATTTGTAACATACCTTGAAATTCGAAACAAACCAGGATTGTAGCTACCTGGCAAAAAAACAAGTTTCAAGACAAACCCGGACTTAGATTTTTACATTTCAAACTTGAAAACTGTAAAACGTCATGATTATGTAATGAATGTAGGTTAAAAAATGACATTACGTTGGTTATATTTCTGTAGGGAGGGAATAAACACCGCAAACGTTCTTCTAGGAACAAAACACGCATGGTTTGAGACCATTTAAAGTCGTGAAATGCAGCGACTGCTTTGTGGTTTTACTATTAAGGCACTTAACTCAATACTCACATTGTACCTCACATTTTTAGTGATCAAGTATTGAAAGACATTGTGTGCATGTAAAAGTGATGAATATCTGTAAGAATAATAAAAAAAGAATCGTTGCTACTAAAGCATGTTCTCCTTTGTCTAAAGTCAATTTGAGTCAGTGTAAACAAATAAATAATTATTTACAATCTCCGTGTACTGAAAGCAACAATTTAGACATAAACCAACTGAATCGTAAGAGTCACATAAATAATTTACAAAAGAAATTATAATACAGTCGTAATATAAACATCTTCACTCCGATCAAAAATAGCCCCTTAGTTAAGAGTATAGATGCTTTTGAAATAAAAAAAAAAAATAGAAATGGAGTGAAAAATAAATGAATGAAAAAAATATAACTGACAACCAACTAAGTTACAGAAAACACAACATGTAATAATAAAAAAAAAAAACATTGTGCAAGTAAAGCAGTTTGGTGACGAAGAGTTCGGTACATGGAATGTAAATGTTTTTGGAGTGTATGGTTGATTCTGCATGAAAGGATGTAAAGTAATGTGTGCTAAAAAAACCATCACTCTTTCTCCTGCTATAAAACAACAACTCTTGAAGGATGGTTTGTTGTAGGTACTTTAAAACTGGGTTTTATTTCTGGAGAACACATAAAGTGGTTGTACAGAAAGTTCGTTTTTGCTCCACTGTGGGTCATTCCGGCTTGCCTTTTTTCAGTCAATTCCATGCTTGTAATGGAAACATGGAGGTTCCAGCTGGTTTGTTGGTGTCCTCAATAACCTCAGTCAAAGGCTTTTATTGGTTGGCCAACAGGAAGAGTGTGTTACTGCCTGTTACAGTCCTTTACATGCTTCATGCCTCGTCTTGCTCAATTATCTAGGGAGAAAAAATAAATAAATGATGCTTAGCAATTACAGCCAGTCCACATTTCAGTTTTTTCATCCATCAATAACAGTCTCAGGTGGGTAGTAACCGTTTTCTTTTTATTTCTTAAAATTTTTTCCTGCCAATTTAGTCCACTCGCCAGCAATGTCTCCCCATCACATGATGCTACAAGCTGTTTGGCACACGCTTCATTGTAAGGAACCAAACCTACTTTGGTACCATTTTACAATAGGACTTTATAACATATAGACGTTAGAAATGATTTATAATCGGGTTGTTAATTAGGTTGTAGACAGTTTATCGATCATTAATAAGCAGTTATAAACAAGTTATAACAGTTGTCATACATTGATGCAGGCTCACTATTTGCCACGATCTCAGATCTTGCCGAATGTTAAACTGGACTTCTTCAGGTATTGGTTAACATGCTACTACAATAAAACACCAGATCTTGCCAAATAGTGAGCCTGCATCAATGTATGACGACAGTTATAACTGCTTACTCATGACGTTTAAACTGTCCAAAACCGAACAACTGATTATAAATCATTTATAAAGCGTATTCTTATTGTAAAGAGGTACTCCTACGTTTTCCTTTTTTTTTTTTTTGAGGCGTGCTTTGAGGATATGATTTGATACCTTGCTATTTAGGGTCTGTCTATTAAGACAGACTATAGGCTGTTTTGTTTCCACCAAATTTTCTACCCAGTATAGGTCCCTGACTATGGGCGGTGTCTAGTACAGTTAGGTAGTTCCCTCCAGAAACAAAGTAACTAAACCTGGCAGTTTGCTTAACCGTGCTGGACAACGACTCTGCAGGACTGGAGGTGTACTTAACTATGCAGCTAATGAAACATTCTTGAACAGCTCAACATGCTTGGAGGAGAACACTAATTACCAATTCTGTCATTTGAGCTAACAGACACTTTTTCTGACTAACATCACACTGAGTGGTGGGGCGTCAACAAATCTCTTCAAGATTGTATATTTGTTGTTTTTTATTTTATTTGTTGGGTATGCATTCTGAAAATATTCACATAAAAATGTGAAAGCAACTATATTCTGAATACTGCCTTGTAAAACTTTGTGGACAAAATACAGATATATCCTGTATTTCCGATATGCATCTCAAAAACCTTAAAACTTGCTGGATGCACAGAGATGTTCTACTCCAGTTGTATTTCTGTGAGCTTCTGCTTCAGTTCACTTGTAACAATCCTTTTACTTGAGTGTGGTTTTAGGCTACTCTACCCACCTTTGACCATGACTATAACCAAAAGGTTCAATCACATGACAGACAAAACCACATTCAAATGGCTTTACAGTTGTATTGTAAGTGTCCGGGTGTTGGCTCTCTAAAGACATCATTCATGAAGCAAGTGAGTCTGAAGGCCATACACCCAATGATGACTGAATCAAAATTCCACGTCATCATTAGCAGGCAAAAAGCGTGACCCAGTTCAGCAGCAAAGCCCACAGAGCCAAACCACAGTTACCTCATAAACATAGTGGGAAATTCCAGGCCATCTGCACGACGAACAGGGAAAAAGTTGAAACATTATAAGTAGCCCTTTATCTTCATTGTTTATCAGTTATTATTAATTGATGTCTTACATTTACATTTATGGCATTTATCAGACGCTTTTATCCAAAGCGACTTCCATTCTCTAACTACAGGGGACAGT
>JBBJLR010013738.1:0-13551 GCA_037577145.1 Brachypetersius gabonensis
CCCTTGTATATATGTTTAGTTCTTTTTGTTCCTGGCACGGTTGCATACACTCACTTTACCTGATGCTAGGTACCCGACCTGTTCACTTTTTGTTTTCATGTTTTGGCCCACGTGCTGGTTTCTGTTCAGTTTCTTTGTTTTTCTTAAATAAAGCTTAACAGAAATGTCAGTCCGCGTTGGTGGTCTACATGTTCATGCTGAGTAGGCTCGGGACGTGACAATCTAGCTTGCCCTGATAGCATTTTGATTCATTAAGATGAATATGAATTAGCCACCTAACTTTCATTTTAATCTCATATAATATCCAAACCTTCAATCTAGCTTTCAGGGAGTTCTCTAGTTTTAGACACAATAATTAAGCTAACAGGCTACAAGACTGAAAAACGAAGGGCTCATAGTGAAAAAGGCTTCTGTATAGTACCATCTGATGCTATATTCAAAACTATGTTTGAAATGTTCTTTAAAAACCGGTATACAACATATTTTCATCATAAAAAAAAATTATTTAAAGATTCCAAAAGCTCATTTGCTTGTTTGCATAGCCTCCTCCTCTTTTTCACCCCATCAACAACTCTGGTTTGGATAAGCTGCTCAGAAAATGAAAAATGGAAATTTGAAATTTTGCCTCTAAGAGCCTGCACCAGAGAAGACGGAATTAAATTGTTCAGCATACCTGGGAAAGCTCAAAGAGGCCAGGCCATTAAGCTTTGAAGTCAATCACAGGTTGTTTCTTGAGGATTACATCATATGGGCACAGTGAGAATGTTTTTTTCCAATCCTCACTGATGAGCTTGTTGTTCCACTCTCTCGTTTTCAAGGGTTGCATCAGGTTAAACCTGATGATGAGGTGGGAGGTAGTTTACCTCAGATTTATTTGCCTTTTTCAAGTTTTATCAGCAGCTGATTTTCTCTTTGCGTTGTTTACATTTAGCTTTGGTAGTCCAAGGTGTTTCTCCTTTGCTCTGTAATTGCAAAGTTTGCACTTGGGGTTGTTCTGCCAGACATAAAACCCTTTAAATAAAACTAGGTCCCTCACAGGTGCCAGTCAAAGCCTCGGTGACCTGCCCCTCTTGTGTTAGTGAAGGATAGGTAGTGTTTTCAAAGCTGCTCCCTGCAAATTGGTCCAGAATGCAGGATTTTACTGCAGGGTGGTTGAGTAGGAGTCTATCCTCTCTCCAAGCTTTACTTGTAGCTTGTAGAATGAGCTCAGTTTCAAACTGAGGTGGCCTATGAGGGTGAATTAAGTACTTACCCAGCTCTGAACTGGTTACAGAAAATGAATGAGTCAGTTAATGAAATTCAGTACTCATCCTAAAGAAAATGTTATTTGCTAGAAGTCTATCAAATGTTTTGTGACTGGAATTTGCTAGAAAGGTTTGAGTCTACTATCGCTATGTTAGCAGACAGATTTTCTAAACGAGACCGTGGTGTGATTGGAAAGTACCTGCTTTATTGGATCTGCGCAATGGTACACTTTTCGTGGGGTTACGTTCCAAGAGCACACACGCACAGTGAAAAAACACGTTGTTGTGTTTTGGTAAAAAAAAAAAAAGCCTATTTTTATGGTATAAACCCTAAATATGCCCCCAAATATGCTCCCAGAACACTTTTGTTAAATTCAGTTTAATGTAACGGTAAATAAATAATCATAATCAGAAAACTTTATAGCTTAAAAAAAAATAGCAGTAGCGGTTATCATTAGCAGCGTGCAAAGACTGGTACACATAAGAAACGATGAAATAACTCTCTCTACCCACATGTTTAGACAGAGCACAGCTTACTAATACTAAATAAACTGTTGAGTAGCTGTTGAGGAAGAAAAGTCACAGAGCAGTCATGCAACATGCTGCAGCAGCTTCTTCTTCTTCTACTCTTTATGGCGGTTGACAACTGAATCCACGTAAAACTAAAGGGCTACTGTGTTTAGACCTTTCATTGGCTTCTAAGGAACAACAACAAAGAAACATACACGAAGACGCACTTGATCTGCATACACTGTGATCCATTGAATCTGAGGGTTGACCTCAATTTCCACATTATTCCATATTACATTCACTACAGAAAACCTTTCATTTTACAGCAACTTTTCAGTTTACAGCACAGAGTGAAGGGGGCTTACCTACAGGTAAGTCTTCACATATGATGTGTTCATTTTGGTGACATAACATTATCAACCTGTTTTCTTACATAGTAAGCCACACATGGGGCTGCAGTATGGATTTGTTTGTGTCCTGGATGTTTTCAGGCCGCATGCAAACCTATTCCATCATCTCTGACGTCTGACAGCATGCTCAGGCAAAGCCATGTCAGTTAAGATTTCCCTCGTCTGGAGGATCAGTGTCATTCAAAGCAGATCCAAATTTACTGTAGTTATATTTCAGGCCACAGTGAATGTGTAGCCTGTTCTTTTGAGTCAGATGAGTAAAACCTCTGCAGTGCCAAGGCTGGATTCTGACTAGAAGTCCTGGGTTCTGTGCTGCAAGAGGAGACATCACAATATGTGAGGTCAGCTGGGCTACAATCCAGGAGATGTTTCACCACGGTAGCAGAGTTCAACTCAGCCAAGATAGCAGAGTGTAGGTTGCAAGGTTTTCCACAATCATAGTGGAGTTCAACTACGCTGCAAGATGGAACACTCTTCACCGTAGTATTCGAGTTCTATATATCTCAGATATTAGGTGTATAGGAATAATCTATACCACTGGTTTCTGATCCTGGAGACCTGCATCAAGGGACCATTTACACAACATTGTTTTCAACTGAAATCAGTAAACCTTTTGGATGAAAAAAATAACTGATCTATAACAAGGGTTATCAACTCTTGGCCATTAAGACTCCAACCTTTAGCTCCAGACTCACCAGCCTGTAGATTTCTATTAGGAACCGAAAACACTGATTAACACATTTGTTAACATTTATCTTATATTTATAAATATAAATCCATATTACGTATTCATATTGTAGATTGTATATTATTGTATATTATATTTTCTCAGTATATTGTTCATTGCATCTTTTAATATTGTTGTTGTTTTTATACTGTTGTACTTGAGACACCCCATCTACCGGAATCAAATTCCTTGTATGTGTTCACAATAAACGCGATTCTGATTCTGATTCTGATTTGCCACTGCAAGGCTGTTTGGCCTTCATGGGACTTTGGATATTTGAAAGTCGCTTCAGGAGCTTTTTGGCAACAGTGTCCTGTACAACAAAAGAAAAGCATCAAATAATATTTTTGACACAATGTTTGCAGCGAAACAATGTTTTTTTTTTTTAATTAAGTAAATGATGTCACTCACCCACTCGTGCCTAGATCCAGTTGACTTATCTTTTATCATAGGGTAGTATTCCACTAACCGTTTTGCCATGGCAATAACTTCATGTTTAGTGGGATATTTGTAGTCATCTGAAGATGCTCTTGCCATAGATATCATGTTTGTCATGGTATTTCGGATGAGCCGGCAGAATAGTTCCTTCGATAAGGTGACGTCACCCTCTTTTCCAAGACGCTGCTGCTCAAAGTATGTGCGTCTCACCTGTTGTATCTCACTGTCAGTGAAGAGAACATATTCTGGGCTGGGTAACTTTAAAAACTTTGAATGCTGGGGTCATCTTGTTTTGAACTTTCATTAGGTTTGTCATCTGCTGATGAACCTTGGAATTCAACAGGAATGATGTGCCCCTAAAACACAATAAAATTAATCAAATCAAAATAATTTATCATTTTATCCACAGAGTGTATGTATGCGTGTTATTGTTCAACCACACCAACTTACACACAGATCATCTGTACTGAAATTACATCTGAAATTACATTACGATCTCTCTCTGTCTCTGTCTCTCTCTCTCTGTCTCTCTCTCTCTTTCTCTCTCTCGCATGCACGCGTTCTCGCTGTCTGTCTCTCTCTCTCGTTCTCTCTGTCTCTCTCTCTTACTCCCTTTTACTCTATTTCTCTCTCTCTCTCTTGCTCTCTCTTACTCTCTCTCACTCTTTCTGCGTCTTTCTCTCGTTCGTGACTTTTCCGTATTTAAACCTCGGGTTTACCTTTACATTTTCTTTAAGGGTAATGTATTAAACTGAGTTTTAATTAAATTAAAGTGATCTGGGAGCACATTTGGGGACATGTTTAGGGTTTACACTATTAAAATAGGCATTTTAAGGCATTTCTTTGACCAAAACACGACAACATGGTTTTTCATTATACGTGGGTGTTCGTGTAACGTAACCCCTGCGAATAACGAGGGTTTGCTGTATAGCTATTTCAATTTAACTAATTAAAACAGTCTATCCAAAAAGAATTCTTATTTTTTCCTAACATGGACCTAATCTGTTCATGTTAGTTAATAAAAATACAGCTGTTCATTGTTTGTTTGTGTTATTTCACAGGGCAACTAATGTTAACAAACACAATTTTTTATTTTAATAATGCATTTGTAAATGTTGAAATTAAGATTGTTAACTAATGGACGTTATTGAAAAGTGTTTGGGGCTACTGTTACAAATATGAAATGGCTGAATGTAGTAAAACAAACAGGCAATAACGATAAAAGATCCTTTAACACTTGACAAGGTTCTTTTTGTTAGCATCAGTACAAACAAAAAGGAGTTTGAATGCGGTTAATAACACTGGCTGATAGCAGTCAGGACTGTACAACAGCAGTACAACTCCATATTTTTCATTATGTAATAATCAATACTAGTGTATCTACATTTAAATAAAAAAAAACATTCTTAGTGCATGTTGTAACATAAGGATTGATAAGTGAGGTAAAAAAATGTTGTCAAATGGTTGACTAATCACACTTAATTTCATTCGATTACAAGGACGTGTTTTTTTTATTCTCTGTAGAAAGCATTGCATATTACATTTAAAAATCAATTTCAAATACAAGAATGACCATAAGAAACAAACGATTTTAGACATTACTAACCTGTTATCGCAGTGGAAATCGCAATCTCATCGAGTCCATCCATGGTGAGACACTGACGGGAAGACGTGCCTTCGTCTCCTAACTTCCCTTCGGCGCCAAGAGCTTGGGCGCGCTGATTGCGCATGCGTCTTAATGTTAATGCGTAACAAGGTCAAAGGTCCAGCGCGTGTTTTATAATTTTCTGTGTTTCACTGCGATTAAAAGAGACGTTTGTCATCGATTTTATACTCAATATTTCTGCTGTTTTATCGGAGGTACGAAAAGTAATTTCAGCTGAGAAATATGATTTGGCACTGCGTCATTTGTTACGTTTTTGTGTCTCTTACTCTCAAATCTTTATTGAGTCACATTAATTTTGCACATAGTCCAGATTTCCGCCTGGTTTGTGGATTAGACGGATGCACTAAAGAGTACCGAGTCTACAACTCTTTTGGGTATCACGTTAGACGAACACACTCACAATATCTAGACGGCATGAGCAGGAGCAGATCACTTCAGAGAGAGAGATCAGTCCACGAGGCATCCAGCAACAATGTGTGGGCAGATAGTGGGCCAACATTGGTGGCTCAGGATTCGGGGAACTCAAATAACAGGTCGGATAATGGAACGACATTGGAAAACACTGTGGATCTTCCACCTTCTCTTCCTATTCCTGTGGAACATTTTGGTGATTTTGACGCTTTTGATACTGGTGAAACAGTGTTTTCTGGCTTAAGCACTAACTCTGTTTTGCCAACGCCTCAGAACTTGGAAATACAGGATGTACTTCAGATTGAAACTTCAGATTCAAATCCCACACAGCTCATTCTAAACAGGCCTTTAGAAGACTCGTGTTCTTCATGGCTCCCCAAAGAAACCACGGTAAATAAATAACTTTGATCTTATATTATTACTGTCATTCCACTGGCTTTTGTATAAAACAATTACTATACAGTTAAGATTTTTTTTTCCTGTGTATAATGATGAATTATCAAGTGGTGATGTGCTGTCCAGACATGCCACTGCTGTTGTGATAACTGCTAGAGAGAAAAGTCATCTCTCACAGGTTAGTATCAGTCAATAAATAAATAAATACATTTCACAAAATATTCTGTTAATATTGAGCACATATAGACACACACACACACACACACAGTGCATTTTGCCCTCAAATAACTGTATTTGTGATTACCAAAATAAAATGTTATGTTTCTGTTCAATCTCTCAGTATTAGGGGTGTAACGGTACACAGATGTTCAGTACCTTGATTTTGGGGTCACGGCTCGGTACGGTTCACGATACAGCAAAGTTAAGCAACAAAAAGTTCTAAAGAATAAGGCTTGGTTTGTTTTCGTTTATTTTAAATACACAGCAGTGTATTAACCAGTAAACACACACTCTCGCTTATAGTTTCATGTATTTGTATGTGTTACGCCAGTAGGTGGAACTATTGCACCACACTACGACACAGGTTTATGATTTACTTGCACTTTTTGGTCCCTCTGTGATTTCATATTACTTCAATCACGTCTTCTCCATCGTACCGTGTATTCTCCGAAAGACATCATGTACCGAACCGTGATCCATGTACCGTGCCGGTTCGGTATGAATACATGTACTGTTACAGCCCTACTCAGTATGTGTTAGCGCTTTACTTGCAGTAGTATTTCTGATGGTTAAATATAATTATTATTTTTTTTATTTACTGTTTACAAGAAAGGCAGAAAAATAGTAAAGCGCTTTATTACAGTATTTCTTTATTCATTAATTAATTCACAATGGCCAAAAGGTCATAAAAAATGTTGGGTTTTTTTGTTATGTGTGAATAAAGAACATGTTCCATGTTTCAGCTTGTTGTTTGCCTAATACATGACACAGTTTTTAGTTTTATTTTTTGGCAGATTCCTAAAATATTTCTTTTTGCTTTATGACAGGTAATACATATTCACAAATAAAGATTTGTTCTTTTTTAATTATGTAATTTTCAGTGTATCTCCCTACTAATTAAGTTTTTTTTTCCCCTTTAGAGCGGTGTGAATGACGTTGTGGCAGCAGTTCAGGAGTATCAAGCTCAGTTGTTGAACAGCTTGAGGAGTCAGCTACAAACAGTGTTCCATAGACATTCAGAAAGTGAACTTCAACAAGACGTTTTGGGAATCTTTGACTGCTGGTATCATTGGCTTCCCATACTCTTCACAAGATACTAGAGATAGGCCTTGTCCTATTGCATACAGTACATTAGCTTCCAATGACAATAAACTGAAGCAGTCCTTAGGTCAAATGCTTGTTCTGCTCAAAATATTGCCATTTCTGTTGCATGTGATTAAAGGTAGTGCATATTTTTCATTTATTCTTGAACTTCTCGAAATTGTACAGCTTTTGTTTTCACCTGTTATATGTCTTTAGACTACTGATAAATTGAAAGTACTTATCAAACAGCATTTTAGGGACATTTTAGGGACCTTTTCCCAGATTACAACATTACACCTAAACAACATTACTTTCTTCATGTTCCATCCCAGATTAAACTGTTGGGACCAATGCTCCGTCCCATGTGCATGAGATTCGAATCCAAACATTGTTTTTTTTAAAAAGTGGGTTTCAAAGGTAAATTTCAAAAATGTCTGTAAGTCTTAAGCATAATGAAATGTTCGATTGCTGTCAGAATATGAACAGTTCCAATCACCCCATTTTTACTAGTGAATGTGTGCTGGGACCAGTATTGGAAGTAAAAGATATGCCGTATTTGAAAGGAAAAGTAAAGGACTACTTTGGAGTTGATCAGATCAGGTAATAAATACATTTGTGAAAAAAACACTACTTGTGTGTATGGCAGATTCTACAAGTCTGCCAGAATTTGGAATTGTGAAGAACATTTATGTAATAAATTCATCTTTGTATTGTTTTGAGTGTCAGACTATCTGTTTTGACAGAGACTACATGTCTTATAAAGTTGAGATTCCCAACCTGGCAAAGGGAACTGAACTAGTAAACGCAGATGAACTTGTAGACTTCACACCGTATTACAGTTTCATTCACCAGGACATTGCATATGTCCCTATAAAATGTTACCTCAGAGATGTGATCAGATTACATAAAGTTTCAAATGTGTGATCTGTAAATTTGAAATGTATAAAAAATTGTTCCTTCCATTGATCATTGAGATGTTGTAAAAGAATGTTCTGGGTTCAGGATAAGTTAAGCTCAGTCAGCACCATAATTACCAAAAGTTATTTATTTTTGTAATAATCAGCATTATGCAACAAATGCTGTTGATTGAGCGTAACCTGTAATGAACCCAGAATATTTTGTAGAGGAATGCTCGTGAAGTGCTGTCCGTTTTGACAGGAAGAAATCTGTTAGAAGTGATTGTGCTACACACACAAAATCGTGAATACAAATGTTGAATGAGTTTGTTGTTGATACAACATTTGCAATTGTTTTTTCAATACGAAATAAATCAGAATTAAAACGCTTTTTAGCCAAGTGTTGGTGTTGACAATTTCTTAATTGACACACACACAAACACAAAAAAAAAAAAATCTGAAATGATCTTTTCTTAAAATTCTTGAAATAAGAAATTTTCGTGGTATATTAGTCTTAAAAATAGCACAACAATCTAATTGAACATGCACCAATGTTTGGCATTTATGGCTGTCACTTATTTCTGGTAAAATCTTGCTTAAAATGGGTTTACATTTACTTGCCTAGCCAGACGAAGATCAATTCTCTTAAATTAAGATTTATAGTCTACCGCAAAATGCGTTTCATAAGACTATTTATCTTTAATGGGAAAAAAAACAAGACACATTTTCTAGAAATAAGCTTTTTTAACTTTCTTAGATTTCAGTTTTTGCACTGTATATATATAATTTTTTTTAATTTATTTATTTTTTTACTTAACTAGTTGAACATGCCATTGCTGTTTTTACTGCCCTGCTGCTGCCGTTCCCATCTGGCTCTGCAGCACAGAAGAAACAGGTCCCAATCAGCGAGACTCTTTTCCATGAGTTTTACTGTGAGTTTTACTTCAGTAGTGATAAATTATTAGGTGCCTGCACTGTCAGTAAAATACTATGTTAAAACCATCCCAATTGCACTATGTAAAATTGGCCATGCAATATAACAAATAACGAAAATGGATTGTACACAAAAAAAATACAATTCTGTCATCATTAACTCGCTCGCAACCTGTATACCTTTCTTTGTTCTGCCGAACACGAAAGTAAGATATTTTGAAGAATGTTGATAATCCAACAGATCTGGGTCGACATTCACGTCCATTGTAGGAAAAAAAAAACTATGAAAGTGAATAGTGAGTCAGATCTTATTTCAATTTTTGCTGTGTTTGTAGTCTGAATTCTGTATTTTTATTATTTGGTTTCTAGTCCTCAGAGGATCCGGATACCTACATCCACAGGCGCGCATTTTCCAGTTCTGTCTTGCTGGTTGGTGAGGAGAACTGCATGGCGGTTGTAGGTACAATTCCAGTTCTAACCTTTGACAAAGACTTGCTCTATAAGGGGCCTCTCAACCTCCTGGCCTATTACTATGCATTTCATCTCACACATCCAAAGTGTCTTGCAACACTCTTGTCTGTGTTGCAAACACAAGTTCTGAGAGATGTCATCCATGAGCAGGATGCAACCCCCTCATACAAAAAGGCCATTCATGAATGGAGAATGTGTGTTGACTAATTGCTGTTTCAAACCTGTTGTATGGCTGAGGCTGAGAGACAGCTGCAGTGTTTTGTATTAGTTTTTTTTGGTTTGGTTTTCTTCCATTGCATTTGCACTTGATTTGTGCTGTTAGGAGTTTTTCCTAGGTTTCATGTATCTGACATACAATAATGCAGCAATACATTCAAGTAATTGCTATGTGTAACTTACAGGACTGCTGTTTGATACAGGTTACACAGTGTTGTTCCTGCCTTGCTATACATTAAAGGCATTGTTGACCCAAACCTCATTTACTTTCTACCCCTATGTTGTTTCAAACCTGGATTTCTTTGTTCTGTTGTATACAGAAGAAAATATTGAAAATGTTAGTAACAGTTGACAGCTATTGATTTTCACAATACTTCTATTTATTTTTCTATTTTTCCTGCTAAGGAAGTCAGTGACCCTCAACTCTCTGGCTACCAACATTCTTTAGAATATCATCTTCTGTACTCAACAGAACAAATAAACTCATACAGGATTGAAAGAACGTACGGGTAGGATGATTTTTTAAATGTTTTTGGTAGCTATCATTTTAATGCAGTAAATTGTAAATCTGTGCCAGGTATTTTATTTTATTTTTTTATTTTTTGTAAAAGTGTAAGCTAGTCTTGGAATCAGTTTATCCTGCTTAATTAGGCTTCATTTGTTAATAACTTTGGAAAATGTTCTTTAATAAATGTTCAGCAAAGCTCAGTAAGTTCTCTGTTTCTTCATTTAAGGTGGGGGAAGGTGAGGGGGGTGTTTTATTTTGAGAGTTTTATTCTCATTTTAGGTTTTTGTGTGATCTTAAAATCTAAATAGGCTGGATTTAAGGTTAAATATTCTAGTTTCAATGCATTTTTTCCTAAAATTATTGTTACTCAGTGCTTCTAAAAATAGAAAACTGCTTAACATTAAGCTTGTTTGTCTAGTTTTAATACTTAACAGTATTTTTTAGTGACTAGATTTAAGTTCAAATATTCCAGTTTTAATGCAGTTTTCACTCATTTATGTACAATTCAATTTTTATAAAAAGCTAAAATGCCTAGTTTTAAGAATTTGTGTCTATTTTTAAGATGCAGTAGCATTTATTATTGACTAGATAGTAATGCTACTTTCAAGAATTCTTACCAAGTGAGTTTTGCTTACCCCATTGGCAGATTTTTTTGCTTGATTTTGGTACGCTATATCTACATTTAAGTAATTTTTAGCTTGTTTCAAGAAGGGCATTTTTTGCAGTGTGGGCAGTGGGATGGAAGACCCTTCACTCCGCACAGCAAAAACTCAAAATCTTATCAAGTATATTTGTCTTATTTCTAGTCAAAATATCTCATCACACTTCAAATAAGACACAATTAGCTACAGAGTAACATGTTAGTAAGATATAGGAACTTGTTTTTAGACAGTGCATCTAGAATATCTTGTTAAGTGAAAAGATCTTGAAAACATATTGTTGTCAAAGAAAGGTGGAGAGCGCAGCTGCAAAATGTCAAAGGAGCTCAGATGTCGGCTCATCTGAAACACCGTGACTAGTATGACTGCAATCCTGAGGGCAAACGGGGATGGAGAATCACATAGATACCCATCAAAACCAGAAATTACAGCAATGGCAGAAAGAATAGTGCAGTTGTACCCCATGCTACAGGACCAAGGCATCAAGAATACATGGGTAAGTGAAGTGCATCCAGTTTATGACAAGTGTTTCATGTTGGACATTTTTAGTATTGGTTGGAAAAATGTATTAAATGTCCTGTACAGGTCACTGGGTACGCACAGCTAAACAAAAGACTGTAAAATGTGAGAACCCCCCAAAAAGCGACTCCAGATGGGAGACATTCAAAGAGGTAAGGCTGCAATTAATTAATTTTAATTAGATAATTTTGTTATTCATTTTCCTCATTAAGTTGTTTTATCAGTAAGACGTCTGAAAGTTGTGAAAAGTTTCCTCAAATGTCTTGTTTTGTCCACAACCTGACGATTTTAATTTCAATGTCTTAGAGGACAAACAAGCTTGGAAAAAGTCATTTGAAAAGCTGAAATCACGTTTGGGCATTTTATTAAAAAAAAAAAAGAAAGAAGTGATGAAAATGATCAATCATGTCAAAATATTTGGTGACCTGCCTTTAGTTTCCTCATCTGTTTTAGCATGAAAGGAAAAAGCACTTTGTGATACACTTTGTACATATGAAAAGGGCCATACAAATAAAGATATGAATTGATTGAGTTCATAGTTGACAACTAATTGATTAACTGACTAATCATTGCAGCTCTATAAAGATGCGACATCTTGATCAGCCAAGTGACATAGAAGAAATTGATTCAAGTGACTCAACAATCATTCTGGATCAGTCCACAGAAGGGAGGAGCAGCCCAGAGTCGGCCAGTAAAACAAAGGAGTTAGAAGGTGAGTTTCAACTTTACATTTACAAACTTGTCATTGTGTGGTCATCATAATTCATTAAAACTAATATACCCACATATTGAATCAAGATGGCAGGCCTGACATGACAGAAGTAAAAGGCTTTAAAATGGGCATCAGAGGGTGGTAATTACATCACATTTGTCCTGTTTTTGTCCAGTTTATTAATTTTAATTTTAATAAAGTATCAATATTAATAAAAGTCAGTATATTATCATTTTGAAGAGCTGGGTGCTGTGGTATATTTCTAGTATCAGTCTGTGCAACATCACGTTCTATAACCACTCAGTATGTCATATAATGTAATATTTTTGAAAACCAATGTGCCTCTCTTAACTATTTTTTGGTTTAGGTTCCAAAAGAATTTTTAAAATGTATAACATCTCTGTGCCATGTCTTTAAGGAAAAAGAAAAGTTATAGTTAGGATATTTTATAGTTAGGATCAGGGCTGTAGTTTGTTAAAAGATTTAACTCCTTTAAAGTATAGTCTATATATTTTTATGGCAGATTTGTCATTTTAATGACATGATTTTTTTTTGTGAGGGACATTAGTTATGTGAGTTTGTGTGTTGCAGCAAACAAGCCTGCAGATATCAACAGTCCAGACACCTACCGTCCAGCAACCTTGGCCAAGCACTACAAGACCCTACAAACTTTGTTTAAAAGTAAAAACCCAAACCACCAAGATGTCTCTCAGCTCCTGGATTCATAGAGCATTCATTGATTCAAATGCTATTCGTGAGGAGGAAACACACAAAAAGGTTCTAGAAGCATATCCTTGTTTCAAGGACATTGGACATGTAAGTCATTATTGAATGCACATGGTTCAAACCAAACAATGTTTATCATTCCAATTTCTTGCTCTTCAGTGATGCATTGACATGTTTGTATTGGTATGCTGAATATTTTATAGGTGATGGAGGAGCTTCATCGCATTTTGGATAAAGATAATGGCAACTTCATTAATGAACTGAAGGGAAGATGGCATGATTTCTGCCCGAAGGTGCAGTTTTTTGGTGTATGGAAAAAGACGCTTAAACCCCCAATGGGAATGGATAAAGGTAAGCAATGATGTTTTGGTGTCATTGGTGATCAGAGTACAGTTTGAATCTTTAGGCATGTTAAAGCAGTAGTCCATAAAATGACGTCACTGAGGTCAGGAGGAGGAGCAGTAGTCCGTAAAGTGACGTCGCTGAGGACAGGAGGAGGAGCAGTAGTCCGTAAAGTGACGTCAATGAGGACAGGAGGAGCAGTAGTCCGTAAAGTGACGTCGCCGAGGACAGGAGGAGGAGCAGTAGTCCGTAAAGTTATGTCGCTGAGGACAGGAGGAGAAACAGTAGTTCGTAAAGTGACGCCGCTGAGGACAGGAGGAGGAGCAGTAGTCCGTAAAGTGACGTCGCTGAGGACAGGAGGAGCAGTAGTCCATAAAGTGACGTCGCTGAGGACCGGAGGAGGAGCAGTAGTCCATAAAGTGACGTCACTGAGGACAGGAGGAGGAGCAGTAGTCCGTAAAGTGA
>JBBJLR010013757.1:629-13550 GCA_037577145.1 Brachypetersius gabonensis
ACTCTGCTAGGACTCTGCTAGGACTCTGCTAGGACTCTGCTAGGACTCTGCTAGGACTCTGCTAGGACTCTGCTAGGACTCTGCTAGGCAAGCGGTTATTTAACTTGTTTTAGTTGAGATTCACTAGGTTTGTGTAAAAAAGAAGAAGAAGAGAAACACAGTTAAACCTAAATACATTTATTTTACACAATGTTACTTTCTTCAGTTATTTATTTAATGTAAAATTTTATTGTGAACAAACCAGTTGACTGTTTTGGTTCTGAATCGAGCTGTAAGGACATGCGATATGAAAGCTAACAGATGTGGTAGCATTAGATCTGCATGGGAAGGTTAACTCCGGGAGCTGGAAGGGGTCTCTCCCCATTCTGCCTTCTCACATCACGACAGGTTCATGGATCGCAGCATCGCGGTGTGCGAAGGCAGAATGGCAAGAGACCCCCTCCAACTCCCGGAGTCACCCTTCCCATGCAGATCTAACGCTACCACATCTTTAACTGTTAGCTTTCACCGCTAGGTGGCCGGCCAATGGGTGGTACACCTCCTAATAAAACCTTTTTACACCGTAACTGGTGTTTTTTCACATCAATTTCAGGCAGTATCCAATAGTAGAAGTTGTTACAATTCGAACAAGCCCTGCCACAAGTCTTTCTGACATGCCTAGGCGGAGTTATAGTCCAAGATCCACAAGGACCGTCTGAGGCGGACAATTGCTCAGTCCACTTTTCCTGTAGCCCTAATTTACATTTACAGCCTTCTAGTCAATCCCCAGAGCTTTTTTGTATGTGGGGATTCCTCCCTCCTTGGCCTTACAAAAAAGCACTGCTCTCAGGTCAGAGTCTCTGGGTCAATTTTTTAGGCTCAAACTGAGGAAAAAACACAGCGGACTAACTTCAGGATATTTGAGAACATTTGGGGACATTTGGGGACATTTGGGGACATTTGGGGACATTTGGGGACATTTGGGGACAACTGTCCAGCAAATAAAAATTGGAGCAATCGTCCGAAGACGCACTGGAGAGGTGCATGTGTCTGAGCTGAATTTCTGTGAATGCAAGTAAAAAGAAATTACGACACTTTTTAAGCGTCTATAAGCCGGCTGGTTGTGATGAAACTGCTGGGGAGTTTGTTTGTAAGAGTTTTGCTGTGTTGGGCTGGGCGATATAACCGAAATCTTCTATCACAGTAGAAGCAGTTTTCTACCTTTTCTACCTGGAAATGATAAATAAACATTCAGGGGTGTAATCGCTCACTCTTCTCATGGCTTGGCTCAACAGGTCAGCTTAGAAAATAATGTAAACAACTTTCAACTCATTTTTTCATTATTATGCAAATTTTGCAATGAACAAAGTGACAATTAATATTATTGTTGCATGACGTGCCAAACAGAAACCAGAAGTATCTTCAAAAAGAGAATAAAAGGAATGACTCATGCATTTCGCTCAGCAACAGTGCGAAAAAGGCATCAGTGCTCATTTGTGTGCTTTCACTGTGAGAAGCAGGTGTTTGTTCCACTGCTTAAGGAGTGTGTGTTAGAATAGAGACGGCGCTGTAGAGGGGTGACGTGTTGAATGCCGCTCATCGCAGATCTGTCCGTTTTGTAATGTCTAGTTTAATATATTACTACTCCACCGCCAGCACACTGGCCGTCGTCATTCTTCCAGTGTTGGCTAAACGCAAGCACTAACTAACTTTACAGAAACTCTGGAGGTTTCCTAAAGAAATCCACCTCAGTTTATAGACCTTGGCTTTATCCAAGTGCTAAGAATAAACCAGCAAAGTAGAGTAGGCTAAAGGTTGGAATGGGAGCACAATCGTTTCTGCATTTCCCAGATGGCTGTTTGTAGTGTGGATACTGTAACTGATCAAATATCTACAGTAGGGCGGCACAATATATCGCAAATTTACCGTCATCGCGATATCAACATGCGCAATATCCATATCGCGAATAAATTATCCATATCGCATTTATTGACTAAACTGCAATAAATGGTGTTTTTCCAAAACTCTTCACCCAGAGCCACAGAGAAGAGGCCAAAAACATCACTGGGCAGTTTCTTCATCTTCTGTGCTGCTGTTAGAGATTCTTCCTTTCGCTATTTTCTTCTAGCTAAGAACTTACTATAATTTAAATTGTTTATTTAAGATTTAAAATTATTTTTAAAATATATTCCTTTTTTTTCAGCAATGTTCAATGGTTCAAATGTTTTATGGGAGGCATTAAATGCTCTGTTTAAGTAAATTCTTAATAAAAAAAAAAACATGTTAGAAAGGAAATATTGCATTTCATGTTTTTTCTGTATAGACTAGTCAGTGTCTGGAGTCTTTATCACTAGCAAATCCAAAGCAGAAAAACATGAACACTATAAAGGCTAAGTTTTTACTCACTTAACGCATGTGATATTGCCATGGCAACACTCAACTACATTATCGCCTATCGCATGTTTTACTGATATCGTGCAGCACTAATATACAGCATCCTGGCTATTGGCGCTTTGTCTGAATGAGAGCAGCAGCTGCCCCAAAGGACTGTGGGTGAACTCAAACTCTGACCCTAAATAACACACATTCCAAAGAGACCAGGAAAAGGTCCTCTCAGCACATTCTAAGCTGGTAAATATTACCTGCGTTTGTGTGTGTGTGTGTGTGTGTGTGTGTGTACAGCAACGTGCCCATGTTGGAGGCTGTAGGAGCAGACTGGTTAAAGATAACTGGTCTAAACATTAGTGCTTTACAGCCGAATGCTAAAAGGGTGTAGAGGTAGAACATAATGACGTACAGGGAGTAGATCACAGGTGGTCAGTGCTTCAAACAGTACATCTGACTGCACTGTGTTCAGTTTGCATTATTAATTACATCACATTTAGACCCCGCCCTGCTCTGAATATGGGGAGGGATAGCAGACGGTAGAGTTGCCTTCAAAAGGTCTGTCCGAAGCTGGAAAGAGACAAAATGTGGAAAAACAGAAATGCAGAGAAAAAAAAAAAACTAACCAAAAAATACACAGGCCGAAACACTAAAGGTCAAAACCACCTTTCAGCTAAAGGTCAGTTATTAAAAAAAGATGTTTCACTATTTGTTGTAGTTTAATTAAAGGTGAAAGATGTGAAAGTGGCCAAGTGTGTTTTCAGTCATACGTAGTTAATAGATCTGTTCACTCCCACCCTGGCAGCACAGCGCTGAAGTGTCTGTCCTCTGAATCAGAACATTACAGTTTCCATTTCATGCTGGGAGTATTTTTTGCCCATAAAATCAATGTTTGAGTGTCGCCAATACCAACCACACCATGTTTTCTCGTAGAAATGCATCTAGTTTTACCAGCTCCCTTTTACAACAACGTGTTGAGCATGTGAGCAAGCTGCCAAGTCAGTGATCCAGTAATGAGCTGTTACTTTAAGAGCTATCCGAATATGACTGATGTGCTTATTAAATGAAAATGATGTTTATGAGCAGCGCTAGCCAGAATAATGGGAAGGACTTTTTTGGTCAACAATGATTCATCAAGGGCACAAATCAGTGTAAGTGCATGATTAGGTGTTAATCACATAACCGAGGGATCGCGATGCAGACGTGGGTGATTCTGCATCGATCCAGCTAAAAGTGGTCATGGTGGTGACTGTGGCTGCCTGATCCGAGTACAGCGTTTCTCAGCGTAGCGTAACTCTGACATTACTCACACGCGGCAGACAAAAACGTGCAAAGCATGTCACACAAATAAGGTTTCCCCCACAAGATGTGGCCACTGCAGAAAGGTCCACTTACTGTTTACATTTTCCGTTCTCGTTGTATTTGTACATACTTGTATTTGAAAAAACAATGTGAAACGGGGACAGCTCTGCGCCTTTAACAAACATTAACAAAGATAATAATAGATTACCCACAAACTGAATATGGACAAGATTTAGTTGAAAAATCCCCTGGAAAAGGCAGAAATTAGATGATAGCCTTCACCTCTTGTTCACGCTTTCCCTCGCAGAGATCCCCCACTCCCCCTCCCCCAGCTAAACATCCAATCACTGCTAGTATGCAAATGAGCTGGTGTCAGGTTTCTCAGTGGGCGGGGCAGAGCAAAATGAGCGGCAGGACTAGGTTTGGAGGAAGCAGCAAATCTCTGTCGACTCTGATGTGACGTAGAAAACTGATGGAAAGCATTGTGATATCGAATCGAATCATTGACATGATAATCGTAATCGAATTGAATCGTGAGACCAGTGAAGGTTCACACCTCTCATGATTACCAAAGCAAAGAGCGTGTGTGTGTGTGTGTGCGTGTGCGCGTGTGTGCGTGCAGAGATCAGCAATGATGCATCCTAAAATGGGAACGAGGAACAGAAACATACTCAGGTCAGGATCGCACACACACTTTCTCAGACACGGACTTTCATATTCTCTCCTCTAGTGGCATTTTTTGCTGAAGGGGTGTGTGTGTGTGTGTGTGTGTGTGTGTGTGTGTGTGTGTGTGTATTTTTGCAGAACACTTTATTTAAAAAATAATTAATTCAGATTTTCATAGGGACAGTCTGGCAAGAGAAATTCCAAAGTGACCTTGTCACATAGCGTACACTGTAAATAATCCCTCAACACACACATTCATGATCACACAATTCATATCCTATTAAATACTTAACATTTTCATACTATTTCATTTTTGACATCTTCAGGACATTAATTAATCTTTCTTAATTTAGTTTTATCTTAAAATGAACCAAACGGTCTGTTTAAACTGTGCGTTTTTATCGCATTATATACCCTATAATATCATAACATTTTTTTCTTTCCCATGTACATTATATCTGCATAATCAGAATTTAAAAAAATGAATAATAAATAAATCTTAAAAATTATCTCGACCAGTGTCGAGAAAAAGTATCAGTACTTTTTTTGCTGCATCAGCCACCCCAAACTCAGAGTGAACTCTGAGGTGTTTAACAACACAACCACAAAAAGTTTCAGCTGATGGTTCTCTGACTGACTTACTTTACTTTTATCCTCAGCGGTCTTTGGGACAACTTGCCCCAGGCTTTTTCCTCCAATTTCCACTGGCAACAGCCCCGTCAGTGAAAAGTAATTCCTCCATCACTGCTAAGCAGTACCACGCTCCCCCCCCCAAAAAAAAAAAAGAAAATGTGATACGAACTGAATCGTGGGTTTGGTGCATCATTACAGCCCTAATGTTGATAGCTGTAAACTAAATTAGGACAATTTCATTAGCCTTAGCACACATATGTTATGTGTACTGTTGTAACGGTATAACAGTGATGTGTTATAATGTTACAGTAAATGTTGCACTTTATGCTACAGGTAAAGAATTTTGTTGCTGCAAGCTGCAAACTTCATTAAAAGTTTAATAAACTATAATTTTGTTTTTATTTTTAGTTGGCACATACCTTAAACACCTCAAGCTGTAAGCTAATGATGGTTATACTAGAGCGGCTGCATGCTGGTGCGATAAGCTGTACATTTTACGCCCAATGTACGCATGATCTGATCAGTCGACTAATCGCAAAATAATCAGTGAATAGTCGACTATCAAAATAATCGACCGTGGCAGTCCTAGGGTCCAAATGACTTTGTTCATTACAACACCCACAGCAGCTCTTCAAGAACTGTGATTAGTCATGATACTCACAGTAAAAACAATCAGACTGGCTGGAAAGACTCTAATATCAGAATTGCAATGGCCGATTTTGTGATACAAAAAAGCAGCAATGCACTGCAGTGCCTAAACATTCACATGTATTCATGGGATTTTGACACACGCACAGACAATACATGTAACACTCAAACAGGACAAGAGCTGCCTGCTGTACTCAAACAAAATAGGCATAAAGGCTTTCTGCGGTCACTGCAATTAGCCACAAATACTGAAGTCTATCTGAGCATTACCATACTTGTGAAAGCTCTGAGTGTCAGACTGCGTGTGAAACCGAGAATGTGGGCAAAAGCTTTGCTGCTCCAACTTCTCTAGTGTGCAGCGAAATGCAGCTGCAATAACCCTGCACTCGCCATTTCCTCCGTCTATAAACAGCACTTCACAAAAAAACACTCCTCTGTGGCACGCTACAACTTCATGGTGCATTTAACAGAAAAATGAGTGGCAACGGACAATCTGATCAGATCAGCAGGACATGAAGGTGATTGATTAGTTTCCGTGTGTAGAGTGAAGATGCCGCACGGTCCTTATCGCAGTATTACAGCAGTAACACTGTAATGTGGTCCGCCAGAACATGGTTAACCATTTAATTTGACATTCCAGGGTGGATCATTTTATCCTCATCATCTGAGGAGCAATTATATGGTTCATTTTTCTCCACCTCAGGCTGGTCTCGCTTTAATATTTCAGATTTAACAGCAATGTGAACACAAAACATTTAAGCAGAAATGGAGCTTCTACTAAAAATGGAGCTCTGCCACATTCATCATCATTCATCCCTCAAGACAGCACTCAAAATGTCTTGCAGCCAGTTCCATCATAATTTATCAAAACATTTATATCATCATATTGTCCAGGTGCAAGGTGTTTTTCTTCCTTTTGGGAAGAAGCTGGAGGCGAGACTTTAATCGGTTTCATCTGATTACGCGCACGCACGCGCACGCACATGCCACAAAAAACTATAATGATGTACATACACATGCAGAAACAACACTAAGGAGAATTGTTTGTTACTTTGATTTAACCAAAAGGTCGTTGCCTTGTTTCGGATTTAGAAGTTATAACAAATTTTCTTTCTTTTGACTGAATTCACAAAATTTTTCCCCTTTTTAAGGAGGAGCAGAATGGGTAAACAGTCTGCATTTTATTAACATTGCTGCATTAATAAGCCTTCAGACGCAGTGTGTGTCTATTGCCATAAAACCCACATTTGTATAACAAATTTAGGATCAGCTTTTTTTGTAAGGATATGGGTAAGGCTGCTAATCAAAATGCTGTGTGTGTGTGTGTGTGTGTACTAAATCTAGATAGATTTAATTCACAGTGCCTCTCAATGGACCAAAGTATTGGGACGTAACGCCGTTCACCTCTATCGTACAGGAAATAACGCCTCGTCTCTATTCATCAACAATATTACACCATATATTTTGTTATAGTTATCGTCACATGACCAGCGTTTACATTACTCGCTTTTGTCATAATTTTTTTAGTCATAATTTTTGTTGACGAAAGCAACACTACTCGTTACTGGTGTGAAAACAAAGGGGTCTGGAGAGGTACAGCTTTACATTTCATGTCACTTTCCTTCTTGTATTAAAGATGAGCAATAACACTGTTCAAAGTCCAGAGAAGGGAGCAAACTGCGTGTTAGAGGAACATGAAATCATGGCAGATTCACCAAACTGCTCATGTTATTTTCTATAATGACTGACTGTTTTTGGTACATAAAACCCCAGAAGGAAAAAATGACCATAAAGAAATGTAAGGGACAGGTGTCCTAAACACGTGAACCCAGGGGCGCCTCGCCCTCAGAGTGAAGGGAGTTCAGTGCGGTACGACGCAAGTAACTTAAAGCCAAAGTTATCATTTTGGTCTATATTTCTACGCTCAAATCTACTGTCTCACATTGACTTGGGCAGTCTGAGGGTAATAAGGTGTTTTAAAATGATAATATTATTTCAAATTAGAACAGTCACAGAATTTAATGGTACTGATTTATATTTCTGTCTCTTCAGCACGTTGTGACTTCACTTCCTCAGGTCTGAGTCCTTATGAAGTATGGAGGGGCT
The DNA here is from genome assembly GCA_037577145.1 of Brachypetersius gabonensis. NCBI lineage: Eukaryota > Metazoa > Chordata > Actinopteri > Characiformes > Alestidae > Brachypetersius > Brachypetersius gabonensis. Next base: position 8,349 of record JBBJLR010013757.1, read on the forward strand.
TTAGGGAGCCATGCTTAGAGCTGTTTGATGCCGGCCAAAATAAAGTTAACCATCCCCTTCTACTATTCAGCAGCACTGCTGAACATTTGCCACTTGCTATTACAGATGGTTTGACATTAAATCGTTTCTGAAGTTATTCACCATGTTCACTTTTTCTGTGCCCATGTGTTTGGATGATGCCCAGCTGCAGGGCTGAGCATGAACTGTGAGAACCGCAAAGGCCACTGCGTCACGTAACAAATGCTCCAATGAACTGTAGGAATTTCTGATGTGTTTCTTAAACTCACAGACAACACATCCATTACAATCAAGGCTGTTTTCAATGTTTGGAAAGTAAAAGATGTAAGTAGTACATTGGACAGAGGCAATAGCAGAGGAGTGATCTGTGAGATAAGCCAAGGACTAGAAAATTGCAAAACAGGTGCTAGATATGAAAACATGAACATGGGACAGAGGTCATAATTACTAGAACATGCACTTCTGCGAGAAAATGCAAAGTGTGATTGTGTTGCTAAAATAACAAAAGCAGTCTCAAACGTGCAGTGTTTTAGTTCAAAAACCCTTAACCCACTGCTCCACTGGGGTTACGGGCAGGGCCGGCTCTCACCAAGCCTTTTATTCTTTTGAATTAAACCACAACAAACAATCACACCTGTCTTTAGTGTGTAGACGTCTAATTTATAAGTGTGCTGATAAACTATAGGCCGAAAGGCACAGAAACACCCCAGACAGCTCTCCAGTCCTGCGGGACGAAACTGGAGTACCTAGTGGAAACCCATACAGAGCCGGGGAACATGCCAACGTCCCGGTCAAGGCTCCTATGCACATGGGAGGCAATCAACGAAGAGAAAACCTGTTCAACACAAAAACATCTGGCTAAAGTAACCAATCCCATTTTCACACTTCACTGTCATTCAATATAAACACTTTTTCACCTAGAAAGGTTCAGATACTGCCTCAAATAGCAGCTTTCTGACCCACAACTGTGCAACAACACACAGCTCGAACCGGGGCACTAAGCTCGGGGCACTAAGCTCGGCGCACTAAGCTCGGGGCACCAAGCTCGGGGCACCAAGCTCGGGGCACTAAGCTCGGCGCACCAAGCTCGGGGCACCAAGCTCGGGGCACCAAGCTCGGGGCACCAAGCTCGGCGCACCAAGCTCGGCGCACCAAGCTCGGCGCACCAAGCTCGGCGCACCAAGCTCGGGGCACCAAGCTCGGGGCACCAAGCTCGGCGCACCAAGCTCGGCGCACCAAGCTCGGTTCTTTGATGGTTCTGGTGGCATGTTTCGTTTCACTGTACTCTGTATATGTTAGAAATGACAATAAAACCTACCTGACGTGACTTCACTTGACTCCAACTAAACTTAGAGCACTAAAATAAGTTCATGTTCTGTTTTTTTATATAAAATACAACAAAAAGCTTTGTGTCTGTCATAAATGACATGTGCTTTAATGTCTTAAAGGCTGTTTGTGGTCTTGACGTGATTTTTCTCTGCAGTTGTCTCTGGAAACTCTCTCCCTGTACACCGTTCAGGTAACTTGGCACCAAAACACCCCAAACAAAACAGGCAGAATAAAAATAAAACTTAAAAACAGCAACAACACAGTGACTGGCACCAGTCGTGTACAAGTCAACCTGTTATGTGGACTTTTCACATTTGTTTTAGGTCAGAATAAAATGTATGTGTGTGTATTTGTTAATTAATGTCAGAAGGCACTTAAATTCAGATTCTCTCACTGCCTCTCACTCCTAAAGTGTTTTAGCTCCAAGCTCTCCAGCGGCCTGGAGCGGGACTCTTACAAACCATATGAAGGATCACTGAATTACGGACTAACGTAGACAAATGTCACCAGACCGACTGACTCTGGTTTAATTGGGGCGAGTTACGCTGATCTGCAGCACAGAGTCAGATACTGAGCTAAAACAAGACCTTCCTGCAACACGAAAAAAACACGTAAACCTCTATACGGTGCGCAGGTTCACCTCAAACGAGGGAAGACACCGGTCAAGAGACTGGCGTTGGTTTAATATTCTCCTGCGTCTTCTAAGAAACTTCCGTTCTACCTTAAACTATGCTGTACTTTAATTCTGTCACCTCCAGGTTTAAGGTGGGTCGGAAACTTATTAAAGGAAGCCCAGGTAATAAAAGGCTGACTGGAAGTAACGGAAAGCGGCTAAAATTAGCACAGCCGGCTGAGAGAGTGGAAACGATCATACAACAACTCCTTCATGAAAGTAGATGTGTTTAGCGTAGTGTAAAACGTAATAAAACAGTGAAGGTTTTCCTTCTTGTCCTACCTGTTGCGTTCTTTCCGTCGGGCTTTTCATAATCGCCTGACGAAAGCTGTTGTCCACATAAGACGCCATTCTCCTGCTCTGGCCGGAAAAAAATGCACAAATACCAAGTGGATATGGACAGTAAACGACTTTCTTCAGACGTGGAGCATTTCCTCCTATACGCTGCCACTTTTGTCTCGGTCAGTAAAGACAACAATCCCTCGTAGTTCCTCCAACAGGAGAGAGGCTTCTGAGAGTGTCCAGGGTGTCCAGGGTGTCCAGGGCGTCCAGGCCGGTTTCGGAGCCGCGGGCTCGAGTTGTTCTCGTCGCTTGGGGCAGTCGGGGGAGTCCCAGCATCCAGCAGCTCGGTTCGTCGTACGCAGCCCCCGGACTATGTCCCCCTACACATAACGATTTAAACTTTATCGCCGTGAACAACTCGTGAAGCAATGTTTTCGCAGGACACGTCAATGCGCTACCGCTTTAGCAGCACAGGCCCGTGTTCCCGCATTGTTTTGTTAGTCGGAATCGCGAGTGTCCAGTGAACTGGTTTATAAAGTCCGACAACAAAGTCCGTCTCTGCGTGTTGTCTGTAACTAACCCTGCAATCAAACGTATTATCGAGTGGCACTCAAACTAAAAACAACATTTAAAAAGTTTTTCCTGAAAAGGTTATCCTGGGGCGAGGTGGTTCCCCGTGTCCGGAGTCCGCGGCGTGATTGCTGCTCAGAGAGACGGCGAAGATCAGACTGGAGGCGCTGCCTTTGTCGCCCCTCTGGTGGACATGAGCTGAGCATAAACACGCATTTAATGGGGGGAGACCGCATTTTCCTTTAAGATCGAAGCAAGGCAGAAGGCTGCCATGTGAAACACCATGTTTCAGAGAAGCGCTGAGGGGGCAGACTCAGTGCAGTGGTGGTGAATGGAGCCAGATGATAAAAACAGAGAGGTACACACAATAATACTCAGCTTTTCAGATTTACCACTATTTTACATAACATTAAAAACTTCACAGATCACAGATTTTGGACCGTAAATAAAATGGCTATAGTTGTGATATATGTGAATTTTTTCTTTTGCATTTCTCTAACTAAATTAAGCAGAATTTTAGGAAAACAGTGGAATTTGCATGTAACCTGTACACTGAAATATAGCGGAGGTGCTGGAGAGCAGGAGGTCATTAAACCTGAGAACACGGCGCAGTTTAGCATGTAAGCAACTCAATGTGGTTTACAGCTGAAAATAATCTACATATTTATATCCATCTATTCATTTTCTCAAGCTGCTTATTGCCACCTTGGTTGCAGGAGGTGCTAGGGCCTATTAGTTGTGGGCAGATCGATCCAAATAAATGAAGATGAGAAAGATTTTTATTAATCCCCAGGAAAATTCTTTTGTCCTGAACATGCTCAGTGCAACAAGAGAAATAAAGATCGACAATAAAAAGAATAGAACAGGGGTAGTTGCAAATGTAATAACAAAATAACTAATATATAACTATAACAGATATAATAAAAAACAGGTTATTAGTGCAAGTGGTTATGAAAAGTGAGGATAAATGCCTCTGTGAGGCTCAAGTACCCATTAAGCTCATGTGTAACTTTGAACACTAATTGTGTGAACACCCATCATGTGGCTGCATGTTCTGACAGCTTCCTGCCACTCTTCACTCATCCTGGCGACTGTTTTGAAAGCGGCATATAAACTTTGCTCAGAAGAGGCCCATCAGAAATTTATTTTTTTACGTACTTCAGCCTAGAGCTGGGCAATATGGACAAAAAACTAAACCTCCGATTTTTTCATAATAAATCCGATTTTCTATTTTAATCGATTTCCCCTCCTCTTCTTAAAATCAAACTACAGACGACAAATAAATGGATCAAAAGTTTTAACTTTATTTTGTTTTTTGTTTTTTTCACTTTAGGGTTAAAGTTCAATCTGACATGTACTTTGGCTCTAAAACGTTTAGTATGTTAATGAATCCTGGCTTTTCCACAGTATGTATGGGCTCCATATTTTGCAGTATGCATCGCGATATCGTTTCTTATCACCTTCCACCATGCCCCATTCTTATCGTATGGTGCTGGGGCATTAACAGAAAACGTTTCTAGTCGTGTGTGATTTCCTCTCTCTGCTCTCGCTTGTGTACACAATTCAGTCTCTGCCTCTGATTGGCTGACGCTGACACGCCTTCCTTGGTTTAACCAATGATTATAGTCCCTTCATAAAAGGGGCGGTACCTTCGGCGCGAGGGGAAACTAAACAGAGACCACAACAAGACGAGAGACACGCAGCAGAGAAGACAGACACACATCACATGTGTGGAGATCCTTCACTCTAGGCCAGTGCTGGACTGGACATTGGGCATAACAGGCATTTTCCTGGTGGGCCGATGATAGATTTGGGCTGTTCAGTAGATCTTGATTGGAACTCCGCTTCACATCCCATTCCAGGCCTTACAGCGTCAAGCTGTCATTTTAGTCTTTATTAGTCTCAGTCATGTCTAAACTCTTTTAGTCTAGTTTCAGTCGACTAAAAGTCACAACTATTTTAGTCTAGTTTTAGTCAAGAAATTTGTATTTGTCTCCTTTTTTATTGCTGCAATTCTGTATAACCCAGTCAGTATAGTCGCCTGAAGACCCACCTTTTCAAGGAGCACTTTGGTGACTAACTATGTCCCTTTCCTACTGTTTACTTATTTCTTACACAAAAAAAAAATTTCCCTTGTTTTCTCTATGGCTTGTGTTGTTTTTCTCTATAGTGTATGTATTGCTGGGTGTTGGTTAATTATTATTTGACAGTTGTTGTATAGATGCTCTGACTGCAGTATGTTGGTTAAATAGTCTCGGATTTAAGCTGTTTTCCAGGTAAGACACAGTTGTGGACTTCTTAAGCTCTGATGTACGTCGCTCTGGATAAGA
>JBBJLR010013766.1:2500-13550 GCA_037577145.1 Brachypetersius gabonensis
TATAAGTTCAGGAGTATCCTGGCAAGTTCTGTTCAATAATAAAACAGTATTGTGAGACTGTCTTGACAGAAACTTAATGTTTGTTAATCATTCTTTAATTAGCTGTCATCACATCTAAAATTATATCACAGAAACTACTGTTTATGCTATTGGTACTGAAGGAAGCCTGTTAGGACAACCCATGACAGAAAATGACAAATTTATTTTTAAGAAACACAACTTGCAAAACAAACATAAAACTAAAAAGTGTACAGAGACCTAGACAATTACTGACACCCTTGTTTAATATTAGTGGAAAAAAGGAAGTGAAAGATTTCCAGTTAAAGTTCCTGTGACGTCTGCGAAAGGTGGCGAAAAGATAAGAATGTTTTTTAATAGAATACCTTCTAAACAGTTTGTTGGCAGGGGGGTGCTTAATGGTGTATTTGGAGACCTGGTAACATCAAGATTCTAAAACCTCTGTAATCTTTTCACTTGCAGAAGTTTTAGCATTGCAACACAAGATTATTATAATGCAATAAAGTGATTTTGGAAAGAAATGTAATTGTACTGGATGCTACCTGAACAAGACATGGCACAAAGTGTTATTTTTTCCTGCTTTAAAATGTGCTCTTGTGTGAACTAGGGATTTCACTGTGAAAAAATTGATGCTTTTAACAGTGTCTTAAAGCACTTACTGCACATCATGCACCATTTGAAGTAGTCTGACTTGACTGACCTATAATCTCATCATCTTGTTCCATCTCAGTGTACCTTTTTGGTGACTCAGCAGATGGAACTATTTCAGACAGTCATACAAACTGACCAAAAGCTGAAGGACTAACTTTTATAACCATATACAGTTTTAGAACCCTGGTTAAATAACTAGTGCTAATTGGTTACCGCTGTATGGAAGAGATGTAAATGTATCATTCTTAAAAAAAAAAAGAATGACATCATTTTGTTGATAAATAACATAATGGGTATAAAAACATTTCAGCTGAAAGTGCTCCAAACAGTTTTGTGGCGAACTTAAAGTCTTTCTCATCTTATTATATTTATGTAACTAAACAAGATTTTATTTTGTACAGTGCAGAAACTAAGGAATTGAACTATAAAAAGGTGAACCATTATACCCGTATGGCACTTCATAGGTATTTCACTGTAGCAAGTCATACTGATGTCATTCAGTCAAGCTTGCTGTGGTTATATTGGTAATGAGCAGTTTGCTATGTGTTCACAGTGGATACAATAAATAAGCCATAGAACACTCAAACCTGTGCATTATAATGTTGTATATCACTCTTGGATAAAGGGAGTCAGGCGTTATCAGAAGTAACTGGGTCTCAGACATGCTCTAAAGAAAAGTAAGTGATCACAGGTGTGATGTTATTTGTGATAATACATGACACTGAATGTTTATTTGCTTTTATTCAACAATGCAACAAAATAATGAAACAAGGAAAGCAAAGAGTATAGTAAAGGCTTAACACAGACTACTTCCAAATCACATAAAGCTGGTTACTGCATCTTTTCAAGCTACCACTACATTGCAAGAAATGTCTGTAAAAATAGGGTCCACTGTACCATGTTAATAGGAATCACCTGTATTTTGAATTTTTCATTGCATTGTAGGAGATAGAGCACTTGCAAAGTGCAAAAGGTAAGCGAGGCAGGGCATCCACCTCCCATTACTCACAGTTATGTAGTAAAATGTTAGATAGAAAAAAAGTTGTGGTAAACTAAATTTACTTATGTTTTAGCTGAAGGATTTAGCTCAGACCATTTTAGTTTGAAACAATTGTTGATGCTTTTTCCGGTTTTAGTCTCATGCAGAGCTCAGGTAACCATGTTCACATAAATATCTGTGAAGTTAACTAAGCCAACATAAAGCTTGGTACTGTACTGAAGTACTGGAAGTAAAGTGAACTTGCAATCTGGCTTGTTTGGAAATTTTTTTTCAAACCTCTATTATCACATGCATATTGTAACACACTGAAATGTTATATTCACGGAGGTAGCCGACGTGTCTATGTGTCTTTTTGGTTATGTGGTTTATGCAGTGATGAGTGGGTTCACACATGCACGTATTGCTGTGGTGACACTGTTTTTTATTGCACACTTGCAATAAAATACATAAAGTGCTATAATAATGTATTCAGTGCCTTTAGTAGTGGTAGTGGTTACATTTTAGTATACCAGTGATGACCTTTACCTGAAATGGCTTAGTCGAGTGAGGCTGTTGTTGACTGCTGCTTGTGTAGGTCACTTGTTAGCCAGCTCAGGTGTGACTGAGAGAGGGATTGGGGAGTGGAGCCATGCTAAACTATTCTACTCCAGTTATTTTTTTTGTCCTTTCTGAGTACTGAGAGTCTGATATATTTGCGAAAACATTCTTTCCCTATGCAACCTGCTCAAAAGCATCTGATTCAGCTGAGGCCATGATTGACAGAATATTAGTTACTCAAACTATTTACCTAGAATTATTTTTCTTTTGAACAAGCCTCACTTTAATTATGTTCCACCTGTTGAGGTCACACTTAGGTACAATGATAAAGGGTAAAAGAGGCACTACCATTACATTTCGGTTTAAGAAAATCTCAGAGTATTGCTAAGTGTTAAACCGGTCCTTGTTGAAGACAGCACACTGAGCAATATCAAAGATGGGGATGTCATTAGATCTATTGCCCTGATTGTCTCAGACCCGGATTCTTTAAAGGTGTTGCTTTTTTAAGATGCTTTTAAGATGGCTAATCCTGTTGGATCTGCCAAGCACATTATAAAGCTTAAGCTGCCTACTTCACTCATGGAAATTTCTATTCATACCAACGATCAACTGTTAATCAGATACAGTTGGTGCAACTTTTACTTTATTATATATATATATTTTGGAGTGGATTAAATGTCAGATTTGTGTGAGCTGAAAGTAAAGGGCATACCATTAGGGGTAAGGTCTATACACTTACTGTTGCTGGCTCCCACATGACTGGTGGTTTCACAGAAAATTTTAGCTTTGGTGAGTATTTTTGTCTATACTGTCATTTCCCTCACAGAGTCGTCATAGATAACCTGTTGTTTATAATGAGTTAGTGCAGATGACTGATAATAGTGCAAGTAAGATTTTAGATTCCTAACCCAAGCCCTTTTGCACTTCACTGTCTGTATATCCTCACATTAATGGGTGTGGTTATCGCCTTCTGATAGTTAAGTAAAGTGTGTTAAGTGCAAAGGGGTCACACATGAACACACCACAGCATAGCACAGCTATTACCCTGGTCAGTAGTTGCCCTATGTCATTTATTTAGTAACAGAGTATTTAATTTTCTGTTTTGACATTACAATTATTAAAAATACAAATATTTTTATATGTCGAAGTGACCATTCTATCTTACGTGAACACACCACACAGTGTGAACAGCATGAAATTCTTCCTCTGCATTTAACCCATTCCCATACACCAAGTGAAGCAGTGGGTAAGCCAGGAGCACAGTGCCCAGAAAGCAGTGTGTGAGCACTGGGAATCAAACCCACAACTTCCTGATCACAGGGCGAATGCCCTAACCACTAGGCTACCTTGAACATTTATTGCAGCTTAATAATTTACATCAACATGCTGTGACATGCATTGATTGTTATAGATACAAATTATTTTTGAATGTAAAATTCATCATGTTGTAAATTTGTGGTCGTTGTATATCATCTATAGATCTATCATCTATACATTGTTACCTGCCCCCTGCTTCGACACCTCCACCACAGAACGTTAATTTGTCCAAAACACCACCTCTAACCCCTTGATCCCCATGAAATGTTTTACATCCTGGGAGGTGTTTGGTATACCATGGCACAAAATTCCCCCAAACTTCATGCTAGTCTTGGGTAAAAAGAAAAGTCCAAAGCCCAAAGAGAGAATTGAACTAGTTGAATAGTCATTGATATACTCAGTAGAGAGCACAGAAGGCCTAGAAGAGCAAAGCTGTGCCAAGCAGACTGTCGACCGATATCTCTGCTCCTTCCAAGACAGAGAGCTCAATGAGTCAAAAATGTACGGAGAATATATAACCATCAGCTCATCAAAAAGGCCAGCAGAGGGTAAAGACGCAATAAAAAAAAAAGTCAACACCACTCAGTGAGTTATGGATGTATGGCCTGGCACACTGCTATTGAGGGAACAGCAGAACTAGAATCTAGACAAGATGAACTAAAAAAGTGCCTTTAAAACTTTCAATCATCTTAAGGAGACATGTGTTTATTAATGGCTGAAACATACTGCATCCAGTATTGTCAACTGTCAACAAAGGAAGCCCTATAAACACTATATTGGAGGAGTGACCCTTCCTTTTGAAGCTGTTCATCTGTTTGATGAAGTACCTTGCTCAGGGTACCTCAGAGTTGCTTAGCAATCTTGGGAATTGAACCCACAACTTCCTGATCACCACTATGTTACCAGCTTCCCCAATGTTGTAAAGAGTTGTAAAGAGGTACAATTATGGAAATTGTTACTGTCCTGATACTTATTGACTAATATAATTATATTATATAACTAACCAACTAATTAATTAATTAATTAATTAATTAATGTATTTATCAATATTTTGTTTGTATGAATTTAAATCCTAAACAATAAACTTGAAGGCTGAACATTGTCCAGATTTGGCCATTCAAACGTAGCACACAACAGAACAATATCTGTGTCACATATAGAACAACATAGAAAAAACAGAGGAAGTTAACTGGTGTCACGAGAATGCTAAACCAAACATGGAGCCTCATGAGTAAGTAGGTATTTCACGCTGTTTGCTCGAAGAATGCTATTAACACAATTGTTGAAAAACCTACAGGCTGCCCACAGTTTTAAATCCAGTTTGACCAAAATCATGTGACTGACTTCTGTTCAACCAAACTGAGAAGAACAGGAAGTTGTAGTAGAACTGTAGTTATGTGTAATATGATATGTTTAATTTACTGCTTACATAATTGTAAACTTTGACAGATTACTTTGGCTTTTTTGCCACAATACACAGTAAAATGTCACTTTGGCAGACATATAAGTATATTTACATTCCATCTTGGTTTGCATATATTTTCCTTCATCTTTGTGGCAATATGAAATGCTATAACGATTTATTCTCTTTCTTGACAACTACTTAGGATAGACAATCATTTTCTAGACATTTCTGCTTTAGGACTGACAGAGATGAATTAATGGTACGGTGGATATAATGTGTATCTGCATATTTTTATATTTGGAATGATGGAAAATGTTGGAGAAAAGTACTTGTGATTAACAGAAATGCCTGTGAATTTCAATTGAATATTTGAATTTGAATATACAGAATTATCCAGTTTAGGCATAAGGGGTATGTACATTTATCAGAAACTGCCAGGACATTATCCATTTGAGCTAGCTGACATCCATGGTGACTGGCATCATGCTACTGATGGGGGCAAAGCCACATGTCTCCTCTTGACTCCCTCCAATGAATGGCTACAAAACCAACAAGGGACATATTAACAATCAGCTGATTATCAGTCATTCTGCAAAATGTGTCGACACCAGTGATCAGAGAGTGATGCTGTTCTTCTCTCAACCTGATTGGTTGAGAGAATGTTTCTCAACCAATCAGCCTGTGTCCTCAAATCTAACTGGCATATATTTTAAAATGTACTCTCACACAAACTACTGTGATGCCTCTAGTCAGTGGCCAGTAGAGGTAGCACGCTTTGGATTTCTGTCTTTGTCGGTTCACCATTCACCTTAGACTTGTTGTGTGTTCGTATCCTGTTTTGTTTTATGTAATTGTATTTGCCCTCGTGAATAAAGATATCAAAATAATGGAAGTCTGCATCTGTGCCTCCTGCTTGGGCGAAACACAGCAGAGCGTGACAACTGTCCTCTCCTAAGTAAAGTATTCTGTTCCACAAAGTATACAGTATATAATACTATGTTATAGAGCATTCTCAACCTGACTGGATTCTTTTTATTTTGGACATTTGCATAAAGACACCGAAAAAGAAACTTAGCAGGAAATCATTAGAAGATTGCTGAAGATACCTTAGCATCTAACTAACATAGTAAGACATTCAAAGAATGGTTCAGGAAAATTAATTTATTAGTCTCTGTGTGCTTCTTTCATCTGGGGGAAAAATGCATTTTATAATTAAGGTAATTGCATATTTGCCTGCTTGTGTGTACATGTGATTACTCAGTCCATCCTGAGGCTGAAAAAACCTTCTATTCATGTCATGTTCATTAATTAAGGACAACGTTAGTCAATAAAGAAGAATGCAGAAATAGTAGCTTGACAAAATAGAAAAACAGGAGACACTGCTTCAGCTTCTGATAGGTAATTTTAGAGTGGCTCAGCAGGGCTGAGTGGGAGTTTAGTGAAGCAAGAGGTGTGATTGGTGGTTCATCTGTGTAGTCAACAGAACCTCTAAAGAGTGCACCAGGGAGCCTGTATGTTTATTCTATAAAAGAGCTTGCACCTCTAAGTCTTCATATTGGTCATGACTGCTTGAAGCAATGACATTTATTCAGACAAAATGTAAAGATAACTGTTCTTAGGTTTTTTTAAATGACATTATAGTTTATTTTATAGCTTGCAGCACATCCTGCATCACATCAATAAATCTGTTCTACCCTAATGTAGAACAAGATGCAGTTTGAGAGAAGTTTTAGGGAGGTATTTATTAGATCAATAGAAATATTATTTAGAGCAGTGCTCCTCTAATGGGTCCTCAAGGGACCTGTAGATGTTCCACACTTAAAAAAATAGTTCTTATATGGCATACCACAAATAGCTCTTTCCGGCTCTCTTATTTTTAAGTGCTATGTTTGAAAGCAAAAATTGTTTCTTAATGATGTATTTGAATAAAAATGATAGCTGACATATTGCGTGTCTACAAACAATTATTCATTAAAATAATATAATACTACAGTAGCTTGAATGACTCGCAGCACATTCACTTTTGATACTTTAGTATATTTAAAAACAAGCATATTTGTAAGTCAACTTGAAATATTGATAGAAGACTTCTTTTACATGAATAATATTTACAAAATGTATCTATTCTTTTAATCATGTTGCAAGTGCTTAGTCCACCACCAGTTTTAATATGGTTAATATGGTCAAACATTTGCCCAAGAGTTGCACTTTATTGATACATATCATTTAGCTGACAACTGGGAAATATGAAACAAATCACAACATTCTGGCATTAAGTTTTGGTTAAAACTGGTTGGTTGGAAATAAAACGTGAGGCAATTAAAGAACTGCATATCAAAAAGACATCAGTTTGGCAGTGAACAGAGGTCAGAATGAGTACTGTAACTGATCTGTGGCTATGCAGCCTTATACAAAGACAATATAAAAAAAATGTGAAATATTCTAACCCACTTGCAGTGAGAAGCAACCAGACACATGGCACAATCATTGAGTGAATGGTCAGCACTGTCAGTCTAGATAAAAAATACAAGTGGACTTTTGGTACATTCATAAAAATGTCTCAGCTTGCACGTATTCTTCAACTATGGTGCCAGTGTAAATACCTACCTCTGTTTGAAACTGAACAGAAGGAATTAGAGCATTTTATGCTGATATTTTATGACATTCAAGCATTGCGTCAAATTATAAAGTTACCCACAGCGAGGTTATTGTCATGTCTGCAGGGGGGAATGACACAGCAGCACGCAGCAGGGATCCTGTGAAGCACTATTTATTAAACAAAATGCAATAATTCAACTAAAATGAAACTCTGAGGATCAAAAGTCCTTCGCTTAGTCTTTTTCGTCCTTTGCTGACGTTCACAGGCGGACCCCCTTCTGCCTCTTGCAGATTGGCAGCGTCCTAGACTCCAGGAGGTGTCTTTTCCCTCCGAGCACTGACGTGCTCTGCTAGTCCTGCACAACACAGAGGAGAGAGGGAGAGAGCGTAGATAGAAAAACCCAGTCAGAGAAGCTTGCCACCCGCTTCTCCTCCTTGTAGCTCTCGCGAACCAGATCTCTCGACTGTGGCCGTCTCCTGAAACATACGAGAACCCCAACCCCCGTCCACACACACACTCCCGGACTTTTCCAGCACCGGTGTAATCACCGGGCGATTCGTTTTCTTTGCTTTTCTTCCCCGAGGGTACTTGATACTGTTTTAAATGCCCGAAGGCAAGAGATCCCGTCTCTACCTTACAGGTACCGCTAAACCCCCAGTATGATGGTGAACCCGCGCCCCTGTTCTGGTTCGACCGGGCTTTTTTAAACTTTCACCCAGCCAATCACCTCTCACTCTCACTCAGCTGATTCCTGAACTCAGCTGTTTCCATTCACTACTCTTACTCCCTCGTAATATCCAGAGCCCTAGTACTCAGGAGACTTTCTTCTCCTCTGTCGAGTTGAAGGTTCACCATACCTCACAGTTATTTGAATCTGTTGTGGTGAAATTAGCTCAAAGCAGTAGATGCCTCTGAATCCTTTTCACAGGAATTTTACATCCATTAACAGAATTAAATTTTCACATCAAAGACATCAGGCATTTTTCATCTCATTATATACACACCCTTGAAATTCTGTTATAACTGGTGACCATGCCCATGCGAAAAGAGAATTATTAAAAAGAAAAAAGTATAAACGTAGGACTCTGAAAAACTAATTTTGCTTGTCAGTATGGAACATTCTCCCCTAAGTTGTGTGTATTAAAGGAGTGGAACCAAGCCCCTAACACACCACCAAAATATAATATGCCTTTTACAGTTAAACATTGTTCTCAGCCACTCTTGATCGACTATTTATAAGTAAATCATGACAAGGCACTACAAAAAAAAATGTCTAGCATACTGATTAAGAGAATCAATGTACACTTCAAATTCTTTTTTTTTTTTTTTTCAAAAATTAAGCATTGAAGAAGCCTAACAAACCATCCAAACCCACTGTTAGATGGTATAGGTTGCGTGGACACTTTTTTGACACTGTTTGGAATTTCTGTGTTGGACTCCAAACTGTCAGGTGATTAATTAGGACCAGTATGTGATAGGCTTACTTTTCTGTCAGCTATAAATTGACTGTTATCATACCCAGATGTGGAATGATATGGCTTGAAAGAAAAGAGTTATTCTGAGGGCTTGCAATGGCTGTCCATCTAACATCTCAGGTGAATGCAGTGGCTCAGTGATTTTGTTCATGTCACTCCCACTAGCATCATCCTTGCACATAAGTCAGCCTAAAGCACATGTGGCCCTGTTCTCTATCTCAGCAGGTCCTTCTGTGCATAGAAGACCATCACATTTAGTGTGTTCTGGTTCTGCATCAGAGTTAGCACTTAAAGGGATGAAGTCGACTGGGAGCAAGAGATTTCTGTGAACAGTCTTTTCTTTACTAGTTAAAGGATCTGTGATGCTGTAGACATTGTTTACTGACTTCACAGACAACATCATAAGGGTTTTGCCTATGCTAGCCAGTAGCTCTCTGTCCCACCAAGGGATATCATTTGATCATGCAGACATACAGACAGGTGTTTAAAGTATGTTCTGTTTCACAATCTGTGCTGCTTTATGAAGGTCTCTCATCAAGTTGGTAACTAACTCGAGATGTCAGATGACTGGACGTCATCACCATCGCAGAGCGCAACGTAAGCAGAGTGCACAGCAAGTCAATGTCCGAAAAGCGTTGGGGCCTACTGCGCAACTGCACTGACAAGCTAACCTATGTCTTCGCCTCTGTCTTCAATGAGTATCTGTCTTAGTCTGTGGTCTCCATGTGCTTCAAAAGATTTACAATTGTCCAAGTACTAAAGAACAATAAGCCCTCAAGCAAGATTGATTGCCTGCTCATTCCACTAATGTCAGTAGTCATTGAGGATTTTGAGAGACTCATTCACCTCCCCAGGTCTACAGACCCACTACAGGAGAAACCATCATGTCCTGCATACCATCCCCACACATGTGGACAAGAAACACAGGAGCTATCTGAGACTGCTGTTTTATGAATACCGCTTAGCTCTGAAAAACCTGAGATAAAATGGCGCAACGCCAACAGTTTCATGTTCATTGCAACTGTAATAAAACATCAACATCTGCTACATTTGTGGCCCTTTAGCCTTCGACTTTGGAGCCAATGCCCTAATAAATTTGACAAGGGTCCTCCAGTTAATCCTTTCTGCAAAAGCCATTTCCTACAGGATGGTATTGTATGTGACATCTGATCTCCAGTCAGTTCTGATTATACTTTGATGAGTCTACTTCCAAAACTGGCACCCTAATCAGAATGAATGTGCTTTGGGAAATCAGAGACAAACAATATTATTCCAAAAACAATGGGCAACTTGTGTTGCAGGTTGATTTTTTGCAAGGAAATGTATACATAATCTTGGACAAATAATCTGTAATGACCAGGATGTCTTCTTTTCATCTTGCAGTTTTTCTAATATTGCACCTTGTAACAATATTAGCACAAGCGTGTGGTGTATATGTCTTACTTACTATACACCAATTACTGGACTTAACATAATTTGTTATGTCATGTGTGTGCTACTCCAGAAAAACCTCTGCCTTGCTAAAGATAGTGTGACACTGACCCTGGTGACCTGTCAGATTGTGGAGACCTCTCTCTTTAAGGAGTCAGGAACCACAAGAAGGAAGAGTTTCTTATTTATTTGAGTGTCCAGTCACACTTTACACAAAATCCCATTACAAATGGTAAGTTTATTCCAATGCTCAAGGAGTTTTATTACACTGTAAAGTTCAGCAGCATGTTGCTTCCTAATTGGTTCTTTGAATCTTGTCTGTAAAACATGACGCTTATTGCAGGGAGAGATGCGGACTCTTTAGTAGAGTAATGGATGGATCTTCCCCTGGTAAATGGACAGGTATACCCATCACATGACTTATGCTCCATATACTACTCATCAATAGGTCACCTGACATTACATTTGTGGCAGGGGATGTCTCTTCATTTGGGATTTCTTCTGATGATTCTGCATTTTGAACTGCCTGTGGGATGGTGGTGGCCTAGTGGCAGGATACTTGCCTCCGGACCAAAAGGTCACAGGTTCGAATCCTACCTCCAGCACACCACCACTGG
>JBBJLR010013794.1:0-13549 GCA_037577145.1 Brachypetersius gabonensis
CAACTGGTCTCAGTGTGAGAGGAGAGAGTCGATTACAGCAGTATTTTATACTTTTCCTCATTAAATAAGATGTGATTTAGCTGATCACTAATCAGTCCCTCATGAAGCAGAATGAGGTCTTTGTGGAGGAATTTAACAGACACTGGACTGGAATGGGTTCACACTCATAGAGTGATTTAAAAATAAACTGCAGTGGACTCTTATTTTTTTCCAGAGCTGCATATCATCACTATAAGATGCATATCAATATAAGGTACATACTGCAAATATCCAGAAAATCTGCAGACTCACACTGGAAACTCGATCCCTGTCCAGACCAAAGGAAAAAAGTGAATGAGTCCTTCAGACAACATTGTCTTTCACCAAAACGATGTGGTCCTGTGGTCCTTACAGTCCTGTTAATGGACTTTCTCTTTGGCCTTAAAAATTATCCTCACATTCTGGTACAAGCAGCTTTATTTTAACATCTTCCTTTTTCATTTTTTCAGTTGAAACCAGAAGAATAGGTGATAGTTAACGTTAATGATGATGACTTGCACTCAAAATGCAAGGAGATGCCAATCAGACGAACAAAAGTGTTCTACAAAAGGTTACACGATGCAAATGAAGAGGGCACAAAACACTGCATGCCTGTACAATTTGCACAGAATTATTCCACTGCTTTTACATCACATTAGCAATGGAGGCTGCTCATATAGTTTCTGTATATAGATGGTATTCAATAAGCTAGCATGCTCATTAATGTCTAATACAACGGAGCAACACAATACGCCTACATCCCAGGCAGCCATGCGATGTAGCTTTAGGTTAATGTAAGGGGAGAGCCATCAATGCCGTAGTTCTGAAGTGAGCTGTGTGCGTGCATGTGTGTGTGTGTGTGTGTGTGCGTGTGTGCATGTGTGATTCATCTGAGAATTGGATTTTGCTCTTGGCTGCAGGGTTTGCTTTGTGCTGCTCAGGGTACTTGGACCTGGCCGGTGAGTGATAAACACATATTGAAGCAGATTAGGTCCTCTTACGTGTGCAGAGGGCCCTGTTTCATCACTCAGTCGCTGACAATATTTTCTGGACTCTTCCTTCAGTTTCCTCACTTTAACTGTATGTTTTATCCCTTCAAGTTGCTCCAAGCTATTGCACAAAAACAGCTCAAACGTGCCGCATTTACACGGAATGATTTCTTTGTGTATTTGAAGGTTGTTCTTACAGGATCACAGTAGAACCAAAACAGGCAGCCTAAGAGCTCAGAGCCTGAAGAAAACACACACATATGTGGAGAAGTAAGGACTCGCTGGCCAAGACATACTGTGTGCCGTGCTGCACCCACCACATGCTGCTCTGTGTTTTTCTGTGTGTACAGATTTATTTTTCTCTTCCTAGGATACATGAAATATTGAACACAAGCGCCCGTGTCCCTCTGAATATTGCAGCAGTGCAGAGTTTTACCCAGGACAGATGAGGAGCGCCTGAGGACCCTGCAGTTTTCATGTAAATAAAAACACACATTCTCTTACAAATAAAATTACTGTAACTGTACAGATACAGGATTTTTGATTGTGATGAATCACATTGTTATACGCAAAATTAAATCATGAATTCAAAAGTTATGAATTCATTTTAAAATACTGCTTTATGAACAAAAGTGCAATAACATTTGGTTTGCAAGCACTTTAAACAAATAAGGAATTTTTAACAGCAGTGTTCCCTTTAACACACAGTGACATTTCAAATATTTCTGTAAAATTCACCTTAAACATTAATGTAATTAAATCAAATAAAAAAACAAAGCTATTTGCCCCCGCAGGGCATTCACGTTTTATCTAGTTTGTTATAGGACAAGTTCCTCTCAGAGTTCAGTGCATTATAGCAGCTGCAGAGAAGGACCAGCTCCATTTCAAGGTCTATGTAGCTGAATTCAGTGTTGTTAAAGTCCCTGTTGGTGTAATGGTCATATTGTGTGTATGTAAATTTTATCCCCCACTGGGCGACAGCCGAGATGTAGAGCTGCGTGCTGCATGCACCCACAATAACGCAGAGAACTTTTAAAATAAAATGATAAAAACAACTGTGTTAACAAGTGAAAAATTAATTGTTGGCGTTAAGGAAATAATGCGTTTGTAATGGTCACCTCGCTCTTCCACTGTAGATTTCGTTCTTCATCCCCCGAGTATTAACTTCCGTGTTTTGTTTGTGTTTTCCCATGTTCCATCACTCCTCCGTTTCACCTCCTGTACTCCCTTCCTCACTTTTCCTTTGTTTATTTCCGTGCTTCCCCGTGTCACTTCCTACTTCCGTTTTCTCCTTGCTCCCTTTCCCCTAGCTCACTTCCTAGTCTTCGTGTTCGGTTTGTATCGCGTCTCTTTATTATCAGTTACACCTGTGTCTCGTTTCTGTTTCCCTATTTAAGCCCCAGCCGATCCCTTGTTCCTTGAGTCTGTATTTGTCTTTCCCCCATGGTGTTGGTTGTATTTTGATTCCTTTAGTAAGTTCTGGTTATCTGTATGTTTAATCGCTATCTTTGTTCTCTGTTTACAGGTCCGTGTTCCTCCTTTTTGACTTTACTGTTTCTGCGCATGTCAGCACTGGTTGCCTCGTCCACGTGTCCTGCTCACTGAGGGAGGGTCGAGCCCTCTAGTTTATGTTTTGTTTCTTTGTTAGTTTGAGGAACATGGGCCTACTCTTTGTGTACATCCTGTTGTGTTTATTATATTGTGTTTCCCCTGCTGTGTTTGACCGTATTTTGTGTTTACCTGTTTCTGTTCTTGTGTTATGTGTTTCATATGTTTACACTGAGTCGGGGATAGTTTGTGTATTGTGTTTATTTCTTTATTAAAACTATATAACCATACTGTCCTCCCCATTTCCCAGCCAGAACCACACCGTGACAGCGTTAAGGCAATAATAATGTGTTAATGTACCTAGCCCTAATATAAACATGTAATATTCACCCTTGTGCTCTACATGCCTAAAAATAAAGGTTCTTTGCTTGGACATGTGGTTCTAGGAGATAAAAACCTTTAATTAACCTTCAATGTCAGGTTAATTATTCAATGTCGGTTCTTTCCACTTTAAATAGGTTCTTTAGACCTGCATATTTCATTTACTAAATGGTTCTTTAAAATGTTCTTTAGGGAACCGAAAGTGATACTTCTAGTGCACACTTTCTGGCAACTTTTTCAAATCTAAACAAGTGTTTTATTTGATTTTTACATAGTGTACCCCTCAGCTTACTGTTATATACAGAATATAAGATGAGCATAATCCCCTGCAGCTGGGGAGTGGAATGACAGAGCAGCAGAAGGCTTTGACATAAATGTGTGTAAACAATATAATGTAACACAGATTGAAGAAAGGCAGTAAATGATGATACAGATGGAGACAGAAACACTGGTAGGACTGACTAGGTTAGTTGATTTCAAACTCAAACCTCAACCTTTGAAATTCTTTGGTTCCTTTGTATGTCTGTGTGAAACCAGGCTGATGCTGTATATCTGATAGAATAAATGATACGCTGAAAGGGAATACATCCTCTTGGCTTTCATTCATTCCTCGCAGGTTTAGAACAGTGCTTGGTGTTTCGCTCCGCTTCATCTTTCACAGTCTGACACGGTGGGATGGAAAATATGAGCCGTTGGTTCACATATCGCAGGAGCAGAGAGCCATGCTGAGGACACAAGGGCTCATCCCACATGTCAGTTGTATGCTGTGTACTGTTAATGAAGACTGTGCTGTGGCAGATTCTTTAATGTCTTTTACTTTCAAGGACACATTCTGACGGAATACGGCCCTGAGGTATCACGATCAAGCTACGAGAGTGTAGGGTTTATTCATGTTTGACCTACAGTACTGTACAAAAGCCTTAGGCACCTGAAAAATGCTTTTACAATATATAAAAATAACATTATTACAGTAAATAGTGGTTATGGCAGAGATGGCTCTTTGTGGCTCTTTTAAATCCACACAATGACTGGAGGCAGAAATCTGCAACCAAACCTGTGTCCTTCCAACCAGCTAACAGAAAATGGTCCAAATCTCATACAGATAAGATAAGACAGGACAAGATAAACCTTTATTAGCCTCACACGTGAGTTATGTCTATTAGAAATGGACCTGACAAAGAAGAGTTCTTATTTTTATGTTTTGTGGGGGTTTTTTTATTTTGAAAAAAAAATTATAACATTATTACTAAAATTAAAGAGATATCTGTCACGTCTGGTCCATCTCAGCTACGCCCCCAACGGAGCCCGTCACCCGAGTACTAGGAAGTACACAGCTCTGGGCACGGGTGTGTGATGTCATGTTGTTGTGTGTGTGGTCGTACCCAGATGAGAGTGAGGAGCTACGAGTGTGTCGCTGTGAAAAACTTGAATTCTTGAATTCAGCAGTCAAAAAATGAATGCCCCAGGTTGTTTTGGAGGCCCATTCAGTCTGGAATTAAATACATGATGTTGAACCACATACCTGCAGGTGTTGTTTTGTTAAAATGCTAAAATTGTTTTGTTAAATTGTTAAAATTGTTTTTTGTGGCATTTAAAACAAAGACAAATGCAGCTTGTGCTGTTCAATTGAGACGTAAGCTGTTCTGGGGAAAGTTGCAAATTTGTTTCCACTGCGGGGGTTCTACCTCATATCCTATCAGCCTCATTGCTTACTAGCATCTCAACATGCAGAACCATACTGTTAACTGATGCCTAGGGAGTAGGATGGGGGAGTGAAGACCATCCTACTTCCAGCTGTGCTCTATTGGACTCCAGGTTATGGATGGCTGTTGTATTGTGAATCAACCTTACATCTCCTACTGATTGGTCCAGAGCTTAAACAATTGCACCACTTCAGAACCCCACTCTTAGAGATTAAAGGTTTTAACAAAGTACCAATACCATAACTAATAACTAAAGTACAATATCTATGTTCACCATTGCTTTTTAGATGTAAATTTAGAAGTTAACAATAAGCAATTAATCTGTGTTTCTTGAGAAAGCAGTCCCCTAAAGGGGGATAGCCGGAAGATGGTTTCCAGCTGCTGGTGTACTCAGGATTAAGTGATTGTGTATAGTTATTGGTTCAATGCGTTTTGTCTTCTGTATTTAAGTTCTAGTTAGGTGGACCTTGGTTGTCCGTTCACCATCGCCTTTGCCGTCAACATAAACATAGCCTTACCGTTGCAGTGGCTCTTGCTTATGCTTTGTGTTTCCTAGTGTGCCTTTTGTTTTGAAAATAAAGTCAGTTTGGCCCACAAGCCACTTTGTTTTCAGTTTTATTGAAAATAAAAAGAAACCAAAGTCATGGACGCCTGCCTGCATTCGTGTGCTCTTTGGGGAAACACTGGGAGACGTGACACCAAGATAGTCCCAAGCACAGAGTCAAACACGCAACAATATTTAAGTTAGCAGAACACAAAAAAACTGATACTGGCAGAGCTCCAAAACCAAACCAGTCTGATTTGCAAACAAATTCTAATTGTAAAAACAAAGAGCCGAGTACAAGAGTAAAATCCAAATAGTCCAGAAAGACAAATCCAAATCACTGAACAGAACTAAGGAGCAAGATAGGAATCAAAGTTGAGAAATACAAGCAGTGTAATAGAAACCAGATAAACTGAATAACGAGATACAAGAAACACTTGGTATGCATGGATAGTCTAACGCTTGTGATTAGAATTCAGGTGAATTGGAAGTAGGCATTAGGAGTTGTTGTGAGAATGGTACCTTGCTCAAGGGTACCTCAGTAGTGCCACTAGCAGTCCTGGGATTTGACCCCATGACCTCCTGATCACAGGGGCAACCCTAACCACCAGGCCACCCGTGTTCTGATGGGATCTGAGAGTTTCCCTGTAGTGGCCCAGGTCCTGTTGGACATCAGGTGCTGCCCCTATGAAAACAGCCCTCAGTTAGAACAAATCTGTGGAATGAGCTTTCACAGCCTCCCCTCTGAACACAGCACAAACGACTTACGTTGTTGTGTACAAGGCTTAGCATTTTCATGATGTGAAGGACTATGTGCATTATTTTGGCTGTGATGTGCAACAGTCTGACATGCACATTTTTTCTTTTTTTGTGTTAAACAAAATCATTATGTGCAATATCTATTGTGCAGATGTGCAATACCATGTGACGTTGTTTTAAAAGGGTGCGGAATCATTTCATTATGTGCAGTATCTTACATGCATTAGTCTTCATGTGCAGTATCACTACTTATGTCAGTATTACTGTTTATAACATAATATTACTATTGGATTCTCTACTAAGTGCAATAACTTACTCCAAACTACCATCTGTGTCAGTAGGTTTCACTCAGCTGTGTTACTTCTATATAGAATTTATATCCAGCGTTTCTGTATATAGCATTAATATTTTCATAGTGAGATTTTTTTCTACAGATTTTTTATTTAAATTTAATTTTGAGTAAATATTTTATGTTGTTCTTGTCTCTGTGTCTGCAATCATTACACAATTTCCTCCGGGATTGCCATGTAATTGTTTCAGATTTAAAACGTTGATAAATGGGTGTGTTTAATAAATGGGTGTGTTCAGGACTGGACTGGAGCCCGGGCATTTTGAACCATGGTCCAGGGGTAGGTGTGGTATGTGATCTGGGCCGGGGCCCCTCTCGCTGTTGTTCTGGGAGGCCGGGGGGAGGGTGATGGGATTCCGCGCCGGCCGAAAATAGCCCAAAATTGCCAATGGGCAAATGCCCGGTATGCCTGATGGCCAGTTCAGCGCAGATTGTGTTTAATAAATAAGTGTATGTAGAATGGCTTCTTTGCTGGACGGCTCCTCAGAGCGGCCCTGTCTCCTCTGTAACAAATCAAGGTCCCGGACGTGGAGAGTAAGAGCCATGTTTGTTCTGAAGATGAGAAGACCAGGCCAGATACAGCCGGTGGAAAATAACGCAGTTTATGTCACAACAAATCACAAATGCCTCCTGTACTTCATACCTTCTTTAATCTCATCCCAGTAGTTTGGGAATGTTATTCCTAGCAAACACATCGGGCCAAGGTCAGAGTGTAAACAGACACTTACCGCCATAAACCAATTGCGACCTGAGTTAATTATTTTACATTTGTCATAACAAATCCAGCTTAAATCATCGAGTAATCTTCAGCCTCGTCCTGCTCCAGTTTCACAACGGGCCGCTTTGTCTGATGTTCTTCACTGTGGAGATGGTAAAATATCTGTCTCATGTGTGAAACCGCGGCCTTCTGAAGGATCTCACGAGTCTCAGCTCATTACTGGTGAATAATTGCTCCAGATAATTTGTTGAAATAAAGTTAAAGCAAGCCTAAGGCTTCAGTGATCGTCTGAGTAACACTTAGCCCTTTCCAAAGACTGCTTACTTTTTTTTTTATTTTATTTAAGTTAATTCTTATTTAAACAGGGAGGTCCACTGAGACCAGACTCTCTTATTTTCACAACCCCAGCAGAAGTAGAAAAGAGGCAGATAATTTATTCATCCAGCAGGAGGATGAATCATGTAAAATAAAAAAGGAACTGTCTGGGTCTCCCAGTGTATGCACACTGTTAACGAACCCCGAGAGGTACAACATGGTCCTTAAGTTCCAGGTGTTTGGGTGGAATGTAGTGTTTTAAAAGGAACAGGGAATGAGGCACATTTGTACATTTTTCATAACTTAAATGTTTTAACCTGTTCTTGCGTAATAGAGAAAATGTCCTCCTGTGTGTTGTCTTTTGTATTTAAACCTTTTAAGATCTACAATCAGTTTAACCTCAACAGAATGACTTGGCCATGAAGCTCAGCATCATATAAAATTGTTTTTTGGTCTAGAATGTAGTTAATGAATATAGTTAATGTTAGTTAATGATGTCTTGGTGCTGAAAGAAAGGTTTTAAATGGTTTGTAACATTAAAATAGGTTAAAATAGCTTAAAATATCATAGTAAACTTAACCAGTTGCGTGAGTCTCGGTTTTGTCGTATGTTTTTACGAATCACTGAAAAGCTGCAGCACCTGCGGTTTCGGTTTAGGAGTGAGTTCTTTGTTTAGGAGTGAGTTTGCTGAATGAACTGCTGGTTTGGTTTTATGAGACAAAATCGTATTCTAGTATTCACAGGTGTCTGGCCACTAGGGGGCGTACAGAAAGTTAATTAGAAATATAAATAGAAAGAGTGGCGTTAAGACACCAGATCATGCTATGTGGTGGCACAGTGGAAAGTGCTGTCACCTCACAGCTAGAAGGTCTTGGTTTCGTTTCCCAGCCAGAGCGGCTGAGGGTCTTTTCTGTGTGAGTGTGTATATTCTCCCTATGTCTGGGTTTCCACTGTGTGATCGGATTTCCTCCCACAGTCCAAGATCTGCACATCAGGTGGACTGGAGGAGGTGGAGGTGTGTATTGTCCACACTGTGATGGACCGGTAACCTGTCTAGGGTGTTTCTCTGCCTTTCACCCAATGAGCACTGGCATAGACTGAGCCCAGTCTCACAAGTTTTCAATACATGCTGCGATCATGCTTTAGGATTTTTTTTGGGCTAGGACAACGCTTCACTACCCTGTAAATATATTTTAATGCCCACTGTGTAACATTGCCGGTATCAGCAGTAACTGGTCACTGAGGGACAGTAGGAGAGAAATACTGAGTTGATTCCTTATCATTTTTGTTTGCAAAGCAGTTGAAACGGGTTGAAATGCCGTAAGACGGGGAAAGTTCCTAACCCTAACCCTTTCAGTAACCAGTTAGCAGTTAGCGCAGAGGTTGCCAATGTTATGCACTGTGCATTAGAATACATAGGATAGTAAAGCGTTGTCCTACCATGAAAAAAAACCTGATCGCAGCAAGTATTTTGAGTACATTGTATATCGTTATGGCTGCACAATTGGTACGATTGACTCGAGCAGTCCTGTTTAGGTTTGTCGGGATGAAACATGGCACAATGACTCTCCCTAAATAAAGACACTAAAAACACACCTGAAGTTCCTAGTACAGATTTTTCAGAGACTGACAAGAAATGGACGAACTCTCCTCACCTCCTCCCCCACCTGGTGCAGCTGATGGTCTGGTGGTTAGGGAGTTGCCCTAGCCATTGGAAGGCTGTGCGTTCGAGCCACAGGACAGCCCGGGGCACCACTGAGGTACCCCACACACTGCTCCTTGGGTGCTGTGTCGCAGGCTAACCCCGGTGAATGAGGCTGAGAACATATTATTAGTAATAACATTATTATTATTATTATAATTATAAAATCATTGTTAATGTGGGATAGCCAGCTCACAGCCCACACTTTGCAGTTTTATCCCAAACATTTCCTTGTCTTTGAACAAACTTCCTTATAAAACATAATATAAATGCATTCAGTTAAAAGATTCATTCAGTAAATATGCCAAGGTTAGATTTCAGCCCATCGCTTGATCATGACAGTGAAAGGCGAGGTGGCATCTTAACTTGAGGGCTCACCCTGCCTGGAAATGCCTCATAAATATGAATGTTTTAGAAATGAATATGTTAATGTAGTATATTTTGTTCATGTGCAAATGATGTACAGACCTGAAAACTTTTTTTTTATGTTTAAGTGCGCTTCCAGTTTATGAAATCCTTTAGTGTTCAAAGAAATGTGGATTTACTGCAGCTGAGGAAGAGAATTTTAACGACCACTGATGTGGAAGAAAACACCTTGACTGGTAGCACTAAAACTCACTCGCTGAGCCTATTTCATGCAAATGATGCCGCATGTGGAGTGGCGTGTTTAGGTATTTAAACCGTATACAACATCTGCCACACAGTTTTCCAGCAGTAATGCTCTATTTAAAAATTCGCTGGGAATCAACTCGAGTGTCAACACATTTACATTTACAGCATTTATCAGATGCTTTTATCCAAAGCGACTTCCACTCCCGACCCACAGGGGGCAGTCTCTTCCATTCTCTAAGTACAGGGGGCAGTCTCTTACATTCCCTACCTACAGGGGCCAGTCTTTTCCATTCCCTGCCTACAGAGGGCAGTCTCTTCCATTCCCAACCTACAGGGGGCAGTCTCTTCCATTCCCTACCTACAGGGGGCAGTCTCTTCCATTCCCTACCTACAGGGGGCAGTCTCTTCTATTCTCTAACTACAGGGGGCAATCTCTTCCATTCCTTAACTACAGGAGGCAGTCTCTTCCATTCCTTACCTACAGGGGGCAGTCTCTTCCATTCCTTACCTACAGGGGGCAGTCTCTTCCATTCTCTACCTACAGGGGGCAGTCTCTTTCATTCCTTAACTACAGGGGGCAGTCTCATCCACTCCCCACCTACAGGGGGCAGTCTCTTCTATTCCATAACTACAGAGGGCAGTCTCTTCCACTCCCTACCTACAGGGGGCAGTCGCTTCCATTCTCTAACTACAGGGGACAGTCTCCCTGGAGCAGCTTGGGGTTATGGGTCTTGCTCAGGGACCCAGTGGTGGTGCTGAATGTAGGATTGGAACCCATGACCTCTTGGTCTAGAGGCAAGTATCCTACCCACTACACCCCCTTAAAAATAATGTAAAATTTCTGGCCTTCATTTCCAACACTAGATATGTGTATGTGTATGTGTATGCTCTGATGGATGTAGGTGGAGCACTGATGGGATGATGCTCTGATATTGTGTAGGTTTCCTTCACGTCACCAAAACAGCTCAAACTCGTCAAGGCAAGAACTTCAGAAGGTCTGTGGTTCCGCACCAGCAGATCCTTCAATTCCTGTAAGTTGTAAAGTGGGGCCCCATTAATCCGACTAGTCCAACATATCCTACAGATTCTAGCTCGGATTGAGATCTGGAGAATTTGGGGGCCGAGTCAGAACATTGCTTTGTTTTTTTTTATTGTCTATTTATTGTACTGCTTCTGTCATTATGTGTACATTGTTCAATGCTGTAACTGCCAGTGCATTAGTCATTCAAATGGTGCAATTCTAGTTATTCTGGAAGGTTTACATCCTGTTCCCCAGTGGTGGAACAAACTCCCTATGCCAGTCAGATCTGTGGAGTCCCTCACTGTCTTCAAGCGTCGCCTTCAGGGAGCATCTTGGTGACTAACTATGTCTCTCATTTCTGCTTGCGTATTTCTCCTCAATAAAACCCTTCCCTTCCTTACTTTTGTCTTATCTTCTTACTTTTGTTTGACTGGTGTAGTTTAGGTGTACGCTGCAGTAACTTGATTGAATAGCGGATGCTGATTTAAGTTCAGCTTTACAGGTTTAAGAAACAGATGTGGACGACTTGAGTATGTCGCTCTGGATAAGAGCCTCAGCTAAATTTTATATGCAAATATTCACACTATACTGTTACATACACTGATGTTACAGTTGTCTACAGTTAATGTGTTGTCTATGTCTATTGTCTCTGCTGTAATTTGCACTGTGTTAAATGTTGCTGTCATGGATCCAAGCACCATCAACCATTTTGTTTTCTGTTTGTCTGTGTACCAACCCTGTCTGTTTCCTTTCAACCATTCTTTGTACTCTGGATTATACCCTGTTGGAACTATTGGTACATACATTCTACGATAAAACTTTTGTTCACCATCCGCGTCTGTGCATTCCATTTAAGGCATTTGGCTGACGCTCTTATCCAGAGCAACGTACATCAGTGCTCTAGTGGTCCACAACTGTTTCTTAAACCTGTAAACAGCTTAAATCCACGTCAACTATTATACAACATCTGTCAAATAATAATTAGCCAATATCTGCCAAATAACAACAACACAAGCCATAAAGAAGTCAAGAGAAGAGAAAGGAGTAGATACTAAACGTAGTTAGTCGCCGAGGTGCTCCTTGAAGACGTTGGTCTTCAGGCGACGTTTGAAGACAGCGAAGTACTCAGCGGATCTGATCGGAAGAGGGAGTTCATTCCACCACTGGGGGGCGAGACTGAGAAGAGCCTTGACGCATGTTTCCCTCTTCTTTTGAGCAGCGGAGGCTCGAGACGAGCTTTGTTTGAAGCCCTGAGTGGACGAGAAGTGACACGCTGTTTGATCATTGCTGTTATGTTTGGGGGTGAAAGTCCATTTCTGGCCTTGAAAGCAAGTGCTAAGGGCATGAACTTAATGCGAGCAGCCATGGGGAGCCAGTGGAGGTTCCTTAGTAAAATTCCCTCACACCGTGACAGTTGCTATATGTTTCATCGTGGTCCATGGAGAAACGTCGCATCACACTATGCACATGTTCACAGGACTACTAGTGGCACCACTGAGGTTCCCTTGAGGAAGGTATCGTCCCCACACACTGCTCCCCAGGCTGCCCGCTGCTTCACTCGCTGAATGGGTTAAATGAATTAAATGCAGAGGACGATATTCGTGCTGTTCTCACAGTGTGATGCGGTGGAGTCACACATGGCAAATGGTCACTTTACTTTTTCTTTCCAGAAAACTTAATTTTTTTAAGGTGTTCCTCAAATAGTTCCTAATCATCCTGCTGAAAGAGGAACTGCCATTAGGGAACACTCTCTCCATATGGTCAGGTTCAGGTAGGTGTAACATCCACAAGAATTCCGGACCCAAGGTTTCCCAACTGATATCACCCAGAAATACATCTGCAAAGAAAAAGACCCTGCCCAAATCAACAGGGTGCTGTCTAAACATGCCACCTGCCAGCCCTTTGCTATGTCAGCATCTTTATGCTGAAGGCCAGTGTTGTACAGGTGCTGAAAAAATACATCTACTTATTCATTTTTTCTCTATTTTTACACAAGCACCATTATTTCTTTTCAGAAATCTTCCACTTTAAAGTCTTCAGAATGCTGCAAAGCGTTTTGTCAGTTCAAGAATCACTCACCGTTAGGATTGCACTTCTGTTAAATAATGGGAACACAGTCAAGCACAATGTGGTTTTACATAAAACAGCATTGCAACCCAACACACTCTGTTTGTCCAATATAACCAAACAGTCCCAGTGGTGACCTTGGGGGGGACAAAACAATAATACAATGACAGAATGGGTGCATCCATAAAACACACTACACTGAAACCTTTGTGTTGGAGAACTCAAGAGCATCTTCAACTCTCTGTGGGTGTTTTGGAACAGACATGGAACTGTAGAGGAGTATTCAAGTGAACATTTACCATTAACTGATGCATTTTCTCCTAATCTGTCTGCAGTGAATAAATCCATTGTGAATGAATTCAAATGTACATGTACACTTTGTCTTTGTGGGGCAGAATAGTAGACTGTGAGAGAGCTGGTCAGGAGGCTCTCGACCCACAGCTGACACCTCCTAGAAGGGCACAGCTTTGTGGATGACACCTCCCAACCCTTTTATGAAACGCTTCTTCCCTCGAGTCTTGAGTCAATACAGGCGAGGTTCAGTTCAGGGTCTAAACAAGGTTCAGTTTGTGTCCTACAAAGCAAGCACTCTTTTCCAAGCTGAACACAAATTCAACAGTGAATGATAGATTTTTCAATAACAAGCTAGATTAAATGTGAACACCTGTTTAACACATGAGTTTACTGGAATGTCCAGTAGGAGGTGCTAGTGAGACACTACTGAGACGACGAACCACAAACATGGCGGCGCGCATGTAAAGTATACAAACATTTATCTCATTCTCTCTGCCAGCCAAGGACAGCTTAAAATAAGGTAAGTAAA
>JBBJLR010013868.1:0-13547 GCA_037577145.1 Brachypetersius gabonensis
ATGCTTTCAGCACCTTGTTGAATCAATGCCACGTAGAATTAAGGCAGTTCTGAAGGCGAAAGGGGGTCAAACACCATGTTAGTATGGTGTTCGTAATAATCCTTTAGGTGAGTGTATATGATCTAGAGATATTAAGAAACAATCTGATGAAACTAACTCAACAACTTCAGGGATTATGTTTAGGATTAGATTTCTATTTTAGGTTCAGGTTTCGATTGGGGATAAGCTTATGGTTAGGTTTAAATTGAACTTTTAGGTTCGGGATAAGGTTGCATTTAAGTTTTGGGTTCAAGGTAGATTTAATCTAATCTTGTATTTTAAACTTAAAATTCAGTAACATTTATTAAATACTTTGATGAACATTAGTTAAAGACAAGCTGAGCTTCTACTAAGTGTCTACAGGGCACCAAATACAAATCCAGTGCTTCCAAAAATTCAACAAACAAGATTTTTTATGTACACTTCATCTCTGAACTGTGTAAACTTACTCGAAGCTCTTAATCACCACATTGGCCGCATTAATGACAAATCGATGTTTCATCCCATCACACTAAAGTGTCCTTTATTTTAATGAGGTATTGATTCAGGAAGAACATAAAAGCCTGAAATGCTTGTAAAACCACTTCTTACTTTTCATTTTCTCAGAGACGAGAGAGCGTTATTCTCTCGTGTCCTGGGATCTGGTTCTATAACATCAATTGATTGCAGACTAAATTGCTCATGTTTGGGATAGAGAGTCTGTCTGGTTCGGGTAATTAGTGCATGCTGGTGTTGGACCTTTAAAATTTTTGCTGTTTTTAAAGGAAAACGTTGACCCTTTCTTACACTTTAGTTGTTTTTTTTTTTTATTGTTTTTGGTGACCTAAACAGCTAATCCCAGTCAGATACTGTCTTCTTTCCTCTTCAACAATTAATTAAACAATAATTTCTATACCCACATAGTGACCAGGGTGTCCATTCTGGAGTTCTGCACACACACATTAATATCTGGTTATTTTTGTGATTGCGTGTCCTTCACACTTATAAAATCTAATTTTTTTTTGACCAGGGTATCCCAACTTTTGCATATGTTCGTATGTGGACCTACAGTAAGCAACTCTGAGCTCTTAAGCCCAACCCCACACACAGAAAACACGAGTGAAAAAAAGAAATGCTTTAATCCCAAAAGCTCTAGAGGAGACAGAGCTGCCCAAATAATCCTGCACACAACAAGAGTTTAATTAGGCTTCCCCAACACAAACAAGAAAATACATGCGTTAACGAATGGCAAAAAGTCACTCAAAAAGCAGGTCGTCCCAAAGAGGCTGGAAAGAGGTTGGTGGCAGACACAGGTGTGTTATAAATAAACGACGCAATGGGCAAAAACAATAACTGAGGAAAAAAGATGAGCTATTTCTGCAACTGAAGCAGTTATTGAAAGATGGAAGACAAGGATGGACGCTGAACTTATAACACTTTTTTTGTGGACTTGTCTCAGACTCGCTGGTATTTGGACTGTGATTTGTCTCGGACTTGCTGATATTTGGATTTGGATCAGTCACGGACTCGCTGGTATTTCGACTCGGACTTGACTCGACTCGCTTGTCTTTGGATTTGAACCCGTCATGGATTCACTGATATTTGGACTTGCTGGTATTTGTAATAGGACTTGTCTCAGACTCGCTGGTATTTGGATTCATAATTATCTCAGACTCGCTGGTATTTGGATTTGGACCAGGCATGGACTCCCTGGTATTTGGACTCACTGGTATTTGGACTTGGACTGGTCACGGATTCAATGATATTTGAACTTGTAATTGTTTTGAACTCGCTGGTATTTGGACTCGGCCTTGACTCTGACTCGCTGGTATTTGGATTTTGACTGGTCACGGTATGGCTGATATTTGAACTCGCTGGTATTTGGACTCGGCCTTGACTCTGACTCGCTGGTATTTGGATTTTGACTGGTCACGGTATGGCTGATATTTGAACTCGCTGGTATTTGGGCTTTGACTTGACTCAGATGCACTGGTATTTGGACTGGTCTCGGACTTGCTGGTACTTGGACTTGGACTTGTCTTGGACTCAGCCATCCCTCTCACCAGGTCTTCTAATTGGTCTCTGGAGTTCAGCAGCCTTTAAAACTGTGTTTCATTAAGTAATATTTCTCTCTGGCAGTAGGCCATAGTGGCATCACTGCTACCACAGCAAAGAAAACAAAAGCTCTTGCGACAAAATGAAAAACCCCTCACACCCTTCTGTACAAAACAAAATTCCAAGAATCATAGTTTAAGCAAGTTTGTTCAGACAACAGGGACTGGCTTAGTTTTTTTCAAAATGTGCCTATAATTAACTTTCATGTGCCTGCCAACAAGAAGAATTTGCACATCTCCAGCATCACACAAAATTGATAAACAAGCCAGTAAGTCTCAAAGAGGATTCTTTTTTGTCTGCCTCAGTCTTAACTTTGTCCTTCTCATTTGGACTTGGTCTTTTCTTAGACTCAAATTCCTTTTGACTTGGACCTAAAACTCTTTGGACTTGGTTTTGTCTTGGACTTGAACCTGCTTGGACCTGGTCTTGTCTTGGACCTGAACCTGTTTGGAGTCCATTTTGATATGGAGGGTGAGGATAGCCTGGTGGGAGCACCCCCATTCTCCCACACCACCAACCAACACACACACTTCCCAAAAGATATTAGTGTAGGACATTTAATTCTACAGTGCCATTTTGTCCAGTTTTATCTTGTCTCTTCCTCTAACCCTCAGCGATGGACATTTACAGTCATTTTGGGGTCTATAAGAGCCTATAAAACAATAGAATAATAATAGATAGAAGTAACATTTTTACTAACTGAAACACTATGAATTTTTTACATTCATAATTCATTTACTTTTCACAAGTAAACTGGATCTCTTTCTTAGAAACTAGGCTTGTCTGCACGCTGGACGATAGGCCAGGTGTTCAAAGGAAGTTACACGTAAAAATAAATGGCCTGTCCCGGTTTGCAGCTGTTTCAGTTCATGCTTATTTGGCAAATTTCCAAACATTGAGCATTAAATTAATCTAGGAGCCCACATTGCAGACTTAGTGAGAGAGAGAGAGAAAGAGAGAGAGAGAGAGAAACAGAGACACAGAGAGACGGAGTGAGAGACAGACAGAGAGAGAAAGAGAGAGAGACAGAGAAAGAGAGAGAGAGAGAGAGAGAGAGAGAGAGAGAGAGAGATAGAAAGATATAGAAAGAGAGAGACAGAGAGAGATTAGTGAAGTCAGAGAGAGAAACCTGTTAACACACCCCTCACCTTAAGTGTGTGTGTTTGTGGGTTGTGTGTGTATGTGTGTGTTTGTGTGTGTGTATCCCAGGTGTTTAGTGAAGGCAGCATCTTGTCCGTAGTGACAGCATATTAAATGACTTTAGGTCACCTAAACTGGAACAGAGTGATGAATTGAACCAGTAATATACAGCCTGTGAAAAAAAATTTGCGAAAACAAATACATTTTTAAGTGTGTTCTCACAAGAGTATGTGTATTTATTTACAGCTACAAAGTGGAATTTGGCTGACAGGATCAAATTTTTGCACACAAGCTGCATGTCTATGGATTTTGAAGTCAATTCAAAAAGAATTGTTTAAATAAATCCATTCCTGTGTGTGAGTATATAGCCAAGGTTGCAACGTTAGCCTTGCTGTTTACTGCTCAAATAAGTATTGTATATTTTTAACCAAAAGATTATGGGTTTAGCTGCGTAAAAAACATGAAATAAGTTCTCTATAAGGGGATTGGCTACCAAGCCCTATGAATCTTTCATAATTACAATACAGAAGGTGCATCAGTGGTGCTGTAATACAGTGAGAGTGCTCTGACCTGCCTCATGCCATTCATCTCATAACACAGATTAGCTAAAATAAATGAATAAATGGGCGTTTAGCTGATTGCTCGCTTGGAGAAAAAACTGGCCAATTTCAGTGATGCATCCTTGGATACAACTCAGACTGTCTGTGCTTTTTGGTAAATAGTCACATCAGCTCCAGCCCTACATCCTCAGAAACTACATAAAAATACAAAATAACATTTAAACTTTTTAAAGCATTTTAACATTATTTAAGTTCTACAAGCTGCTATGGTGGCATAAAACTGACATTTCTCTAAAAATAAAATAATAGGATAAATTAAAAGGCATTTTGCAGTTGACATTTTCACAAAGTAGCTCTACAGAGTGGAAAGCTGGAGGAACCTTGTGGGGAACTCAAAAGAGGAACCCATCCCATAAAAGTATATCACCGTGGAGATGAGTAACAGTGTATAAAAAGCAGGAGTTTACTTAACCACTGAGCAGTAGAACCTGTAGATCAGTGGGTGTCTGGAGTTCCAGCAGTAGATCAGTGACAGTCTGAAGCTCCAGAAGTAGATCAGTGAGGGTCTGGACTTCCAGTAGTAGATCAGTTTTGAGCTCCAGCAGTAGATCCGTGGGAGTGCAGAGCTCCAGCAGTAGAACAGTGACAGTATTGAGCGTCAGCAGTAGATCAGTGAGAGCCTTGAGCTCCAGCAGTAGATCAGTGAGATTCTGGAGCTCCATCTGTAGATCAGTAGATCAGTAAGAATCTGGAGCTCCAGCAATAGACCAATGGGAGACTTGAGCTCCTGCAGTAGATGAGTGAGAGTCTGGAGCTCCAGCAGTAGATCGGTGAGAATCTGAGCTCCAGCAATAGATCGGTGAGAATCTGGAACTTCAGCAGTAGATCAGTGAGTGTCTGAAGCTCCAGCAGTAGAGCAGTGAATGTCTGGCGCTCCAGCAGTAGAGCAGTGTGAGCCTGGAGCTACTGCAGTAGATCGGTGAGAGTCTGGAGCTCCAGCAGTAGATGAGTGAGAGCCTGGAACTCCAGCAGTAGATCAATGAGATTCTGAAGCTGCAGCAGTAGATCAGTTAGAGTCCGGAGCTGCAGCAGTAGATCAATGAGAGTCTGGTGCTGTGCAGTAGATCAGTGAGAATCTAGAGCTCCAGCAGTAGATCAATAAGAGTAAAGCGCACCAGCAGTATATCAGTGTGAGTGTGGAACTTCACAAGTAGAACAGTGAGAATCTGGAGCTACAGCAGTAGATCAGTGAGAGTCTGGAGCTACAGCACTAAAACAGTGAGAGTCTGGAGCTCCAGCAGTAGATCAGCGAGAGTCTGGAGCCCCAGCAGTAGATCAGCCAGAGTCTGGAGCTCCAGCCATAGATCAGTGACAGCCTGGATCTCCAGCACTAAAACAGTGAGAGTCTGGAGCTCCAGTAGTAGATCGGCGAGAGTCTGGAGCTCCAGCAGTAGATTAGTGAGGGTCTGGTGCTCCAGTTTTTGCTGAAATTTGTGTATGGAGCAGTTTAGTTAGATGGTGGGCAGATTATCTGTATGTGTCTATACATCTGCATTTTCTTTTTCAGGTGAACACATTTCTGCTTGATAATCAATATTTTAAAATATGCTGTATTTACAGATAGAAATGATCAAGAAAGAAAACACAACTACATTAATTCATTTGAAATTAATTTAAATTATTTAAATTAAAACTACTAAAAGTCTGTCTGAGTGCCAGAATACAGCCCAAAGCAAAATTTTTATTACAAAATCATTACTGCATTTTCATCCATGCATTAGTCAGGTATGATGTGAGCTCTAAAACAGGGCTCTTGTTCACAAGTCTTGTGAAGGAAAGAACAGAATGTGTCAGATGAAGGAAAATAAGGCCAGTAAATGAGGACAGCTAAATATACCACTCTAGGAGTCCCTCGTCCCACCATATACATCCTTCTCTTTCTTTTTCAAGGTTACCCAGCTATCATCCCACAGGGGCAGATTTAATACCAGTATAGCAGTATACAGAGCCCAAAATGACGTCTGCATCTCCAAAACCAGTGCACTGGCCATACTGGACCTATTTGGGCCATATTAACCCATAGAATGCAAGCGGCACAGATCCATGCCAGCACTGCAGCAAAATAGCTCCTTATATGGAAGTTCCCCCTGTGTGTGTTGATGTTTGATGTGTCAGACATCATGCTGAGCTTTGTTTAGTGTTCCTGTGTCACGTAGAACCAAAGTTACTGTTCGTAGCGTCTGATAATTGCCATAAATGTAAATGAAAATGTACTTAAGAAACATGTAATTGTCACGTGGGAAGGGGGAGAGTATCTCAGGACCAGACACGGTCACACTGCCCGATAGTTCCACCCTACCCGCGACACCCAAAAAAATATATGTTGAATTGTATGGACAACGCCACCTAGTAAAGGAATTGGGGGTACTGGGACCTACTAGACTAATAACAAAAGGGCACACCTTCGCTACAGGTTCGTCGGGAAGGAGCAGCAAGGTTACAATATTTATTTCGAAAGGACAGCTCGAGTATTCAATAGTTAAAACAAATCATGCATGTAGCACTTCACCGTCACAAAGTCCCAGAAGACCGCCGGGAAGTCCTTACTTGGTCCACCAGGCGAGGTAGTCCACCGCTGGCTAAGGCACCAAACCGGGCCCACCCCAGGCCGGGGCAGTCCGTAGGCTGAAAGCCTCTCTGTAGGCCGAAGCAACCCCCGTCCGCTGTCCGAGAACACCCAAACAATGAGTGCCGCCATCTTTAAAAAGTCCAAGCCCCACCACTTGCTGCATCTTATTGGAAGAACGCTTCCTAGTTCTAAAAAAGGTTCTCTCATCTGATTTGTGGAAGTAAATGACCCTCAGGTACTCGGGGAAAGAAAGAAAAAGAAAGAAATCACACACACAACCAAAACAGTGCACGAAAAAAAAATCTACCACCCACAAATTCATTATTACACACCAAAACTATTTCGTCCCCTCGCAACCCCGTAACATAATAATAAAAAACGCTACTGGGATTTAAAAATGGCGTCAGACCCAAATGAACATCAAGAACAAAAATGAATACATTTTTTTTATTTTAGGTTTTAGAAACAAACAGAAAAACACAAGAACCCAGAGAACTTTCAGGATAATCTCCGCCCAAAAGTGTGGGGGGGGGACCCGCAGAGGCAGGGGCTCTGGAGAGCGGCTGTGTGGCGGCGCACTGAGAGAAAGAGCAGCAAACGGTTCTAGACTGTTTTGCACCGGTTATACTTATTATGAAATCAGAGTTTACAGGATACTCCAGCCAAAATAATAATAATAAAAAATGCAATGTTGCTGCATTGGTTGCACACATCCTTACTCACATCCTGCTGAGATATTGCAGAGTGAGATTTTCCACTTCAAAGACAAGAAAAAGCGAAAATCCCTTCGGATGTTGAAGGTGAGAAGAGGCTTTTGTTGGCAGGGAGATTTCTTTTCCACCCAGTCGGTATATGGGGAAGAAAGGCAGATACAGTCATGTACAAATATTTTAATAAAAAAATTCTCTTTGAATATAAATATTCTCTACAAATCTGCGTTTGTGTGACAAACCTTTAGCAGTTTAAGGGTCCCTCATAGATCCTTTCCTTTATTGGAGGCTCTTCATACATCTAATTTAAAATCTGGGTTCATGAAGGAAACTTCCTTTGAAGCAAAGTCTTCAAACAGCCGAAAATTATTGTTTAGTAATGTCTTATTGTTTTCTGACTGTTCTAAATCTAAGTCTACCTTATTTTAAGAGACTATGTTAGGAGTGTGGATTTGTTTGGGAGTCATATATGTAGTTTCGACAAAAGTGGAAACTAAATAGTTTCAGTGTATTTCTATTCCAGCTGACATCACTGGAGTTCTGTCACTGCAGATTTCCAAGACCACACTGCAGTCGTTTAAAAATGTGTGGGCTCAGCCCACTTCCATGGTCGCATAATTTGTGGCACTTCCCTTGAAAGACATATTTCATCTGTTTGTCTAAAATATTCAGTGTTTATTTGTTATTTTCTCACATTTTGTTGTTGCCATCATGTGGATTTCACTGCAAAAACTTCAGCTGGAAGTTTACAGAAAATAAGCGAACTTTAACATTAATGTTTTCAGTTTATAGATTATACTGGAAACAAAAGCAAAACAAAAATAATTGTCATATCTCTCTCTCTCTCTCTGTCTGTCTCTCTCTCTTTACCTTTCTTTCTCTCTGTCTCTCTCTCTCTCTCTGGGGGCAACATGAGGGCTTAACGCAAGACAATATCTTCCCTCCGGAAAAACAGTTGCGATAACAGACACATGCACTTTTGGAGAAAAATAGAAAAGCTGAGCCTCCAGGTGGACCACTTCAGATGATAATGTATTTTATTTTCTTATGCTGAGAGGACTTAGTTGTAGTTGAAGGGTAGGGGACATTCTACAGAGCGTCAGCTATCAACAACAGTAATTTACCCACACGCTCAATTCCTCATTCTTTTTCCAGTATGCTAATGGCCTTGTGTCATTGGAAATCAGTCGTATGTGACAGGGTCTTTAATGGCTTCCTCTCCTCCCGTCCTTCGCTCTGTCTCAGGATTTCTCTCTTAATTAAACATTTCAGCGAGACACACTCCGGCTGCGGTGCGAAGATTGACTCTCTGAAATTCTTGATGTTCTTTCACGCTCAGCTGCCTGAGTCATAAACACATAATATATGTTTAAATCCAGTACACTGATTTGAGGCAGGCACTTGTTGTGAAGGGGAGGACACACATAGAGAGGTTTACAGTAGGTTGGTAAAGGTCTGAAAGAAGGTGCTGATGTATTTAACCAGTGATTAAGATACAGGTGGAGTCATGGATGTATAGTTCCCTCTTAGTACAAATGGAGTCAACCATGGGGAGGCCTCTGAGTGCTCAGTTAGAGTGAGTCAGGTGGGGTGTACACTTACCCAGATGGAATTTCCCATGAGTGATGCACATGGAAACCCAGGTGAACAGATGGAGTCACCTATGTGGAGGTATCAGTATGTTCAGGTTGAGTGAATCAGGTGTTCAGGTTGAAATACCCAGGTGGAGTTACCCGTGAGTGCATGTGGTGTAACGCAGGTGTACAGGTGGAAATACCTATGAGTGTATGTGCTGTTACTCAGGAGAACAGGTGGAGTTACCCATGAGTACAAGTGATGCACATGTAAAGGTGCACTGCCCCACGTGTACAGATTGTGTACAAATAGTCTCACAAGCGAGGTATCCAGATGTTTATCCAGACTGAGATACCCACGTAGAGTTTCCCATGAGAACTTGTGAAGAGATGGAATGCAAATGGAGTTACCCATATGTTCATGTGGAGTGAGTCTGGTGGAGTTACCCATGAGAACAGGTAGAGCTACCCAGGTGGAGTTTGAAGTACACATGTGTAAATCTTTATCTTACTTTTAATCTATATCAAATGTGAGGAGCCACCAAAATAAGTGCTGAATTAAATCTAGGAGATCCACCATTGTTAACTCCTTTAAATCTCCAAGTGAATTCAACCCTATGGTATATTATTTAGCACAATGGTAATTGGAAACGCAAAGATACTCTTAAGGTGTGAGGAATCTTTAACAGGTCAAAGCCTGGGGTCAAAAAGTTTTGCTACCGATGCCACAAAAAGGAGGATCCTTGTTTGAGTCATGTAGGGTGTCTCAGGCTGTCCTAGATATTTAAGGTCAGGAAATGAGGTTCTAAGAGTGTGAGTTACATAACAGCTCTGCTGTAAAAGTTGGCCTTTGTATCTCTCCTTAGATATTTTCACGCCTCGCTCATCCACACTCTTCTGCAGCAGCAGAACGACAGTACGAATGCAGACGACGCTGTCGGAGTCTGTGTGAGAGATGGAGAGGAAATGAGTCATTGGATTTATCTGGAGTCATCTCAGTGTTTTTTCCTGCTCTGCTCTCTCTCACTTCATCAATACATCTGTTCACGCCCACGCTCGATCAATCCTCTCCCGTCGCCCACGCTCTCCCCACTGCTCATCAGACACTGGCTAAAAAATAAGAAACACACACCATTAGGTCTGAATATACATAATGTCTGTACAAGGTCTGAAGACACCTTCACCAAGAATGTGAAAGTTTCCACTGCTACTATTCAATTAAGTAAAAAAAATTCTAGCAATGTTTTATCATAATGTATCTAGTTGTGGTTCCTTTCAGTGGTTCTGCCTCAGGATATCAAGATTCTCCTTTTGAGGCTTGGTTCTCATGGAGGTTTTTGTTTCAAATCCTGACTCCTGTAGGTTTTGGTTCCTCTTGTTGTTTCTATTTCATGCTGTTAAGGCCTTTATTATTGAGTATAGGTTCTTCTAAGTGTTTTTTTCACTCTTTGTCCTTTTGAGTTTCTCCTTTTGAGTCTTGTGTCCTCTAAGTGGCTCTTTTTTCAATTCTTAATGTTTTTTTTATTGCTTTGAATATTGGTTCCTCTGACTTGTTTTTCATCATCTGCTCAGTTTCTACATTTGAGTCTTGGTTCCTGGTTCTTCCTTGTGATCTTGAGTGTTGATTCCTCTCATTAGTTTTTTCCTCTTGGTCCTCACGTGTTTCTCCTTTTGAGTCTTGGTTCATCTCAGTGGTTCTTCTTCTTGCTCTTAGAGAGTTTCTTTTTTGAGTCATGGTTCCTCCCAAGGTTTCCTCCTCATTCTCATATGAAGTTTCTCCCTTTTGAGTTTTGGTTCCTCTTAGTGTATTTTCTTCATTCTTTTAGGAAATTTCTGCATTTAAATCTTGGTTCTTCAGCTTGGTATTTTCATTTGAGCCATAGTTCCTCTTAGTGTTTTTTGTGTTATTTAGTGTCTTATTCTCATGGATCTGATGCATTTGGCTGAAATAAATAAACAAATTTCAAACTGTACAGGCAGTTTACAGTGAGGGACAAATTACTGTTGGGGAAACTGTTCTTCAACCCACTTTCCTGCCTTTTCCACAAAGTGGCTATAGAGGTTGGAGAAGGTGTGAGTTCTGAGAGAGTCTGTTCAGGAGAGAGGTGGATTCAGCCAGGCTGTGAGATCTTCTTACTTGAAGAATTGTTCAGGAGAAGAATGTGGTTCACCTGCTGGGTGAATCCTCATAACACTGGACAGAACTGAGGTCTCTGAGCCCCTGTAAAGACCAGCTGAACACCATTTATTAATATACTGCCCACGATTAATTACAAAACAATTAATAATAGCACAGCCCTTCTGAAATATTTATGAAAGACAGATTAAATATTAATTCTCCCTGTCTGCACTTCAACCTAAAAACAACAGGTTAAGGTTATCACTTTAACAGGAGCCAATAAATTAAAGCAAATATTTTACTTTGAATTAAAAAGGCACAAATAAATTTAATTTATGAACAATGCTGATATTAAATTATGAATATTTTTCTGATCGCCCCTATTAAAAGGAAGAATTAAAGTTAAGTTTTTGTAGTTTTGTAGTCAATTTCAAACTGTTTCATTCAGTATTCTTAATTTAATCAATTTCGTTTTTTCTTCAGTGTGTTAAATGCAGTAAATAAGTGGTAATTGTGAATTAAAGTGTGTAGAAGAAAAAGGACTTCCACTTATTTACACAAACCAGCAAAAACACATTATGTGACCAGTAGAACTTAAAACTCTTTGTGCGCAGTGATGTTAACGCCATGCTAATACTGATGTTCTGTGTTTCTCAGTCTGTTCGCAGTTCTCCAGAGGAGTTTACGCCATTTTCGGATTCTACGATAAGAAGTCTGTGAACACGATAACGTCGTTCTGCGGGACACTGCACGTCTCCTTCATCACACCCAGCTTCCCGCTGGACGGAAAGCAGCAGTTCATCCTCCAGATGAGGCCGGACATTAAAGGGCCGCTGCTCAGCCTCATCGAGTACTACAAGTGGGACAAATTCGCCTACCTGTACGACAGCGACCGAGGTGAGACCTGTGCTCACGATTGGAGCTTCTATAGCTTTACATTCAAGTGACAAAAAAGTGCATATTGTTGACACATACAGAGTAAAAAGTGTTTTAACCTAAAATACCTTCACAACAATGTTATAACTTATAATTCCTTTATATAAGCCTGATATTACAGGGTTGTAACTAATAGGTCCTTCATGCAAGCCCTTCATAATGTTACAACTAATAGTTCCTTCATATAAGACATTTATAACAAAGTTATAACATAAGCCCTTCATCATCGTGTTACAATATATAAGCCTTTCATGATAATGCTATAAATGATAAACCTTCGATAACTGTTATCTATTAATGCCCTTCATAATGATAATGATAGAGTGAAAATGTAAAACTCCTTCATATGAGTGTTCTGATAATTAAGCCTTTAATAACAGTGTTGTAACTGGTCATTCCTTCATATAAGCTCTTCATTGCAATGTTATAACTTAAAAGCCATATTTAAGTGTTAAAACTTAAAACTGTCATGCACAACAGTGTCATACGTACTTCCTGCAAGTCCTTCATAACAGTTTTGTAATTCTTCATAACAGAGTTAAAATGGTACATATTTAAATCACTTTAAATCAAAGACCAATACAGTCTTGATCTTGCCTTCTTGTCAACTCAGATCCCTATTAATTTATTTATTTATCTATTTATTTCTTTTCATTCCTTTGAGTTATAATGAGCTCATGGGTCAAAAATTGTCACTAAACCTGTCTTGGCTGTTCAACTGCACTATTTTTTCTGATTTATGTCCTAAATGAAGGCTTGTTTTGCTCACTGGTGCTTTTTAGATCTCTTAAACCTATTTTATCTGTTTACTCTTTAAAAGTGGATCTGATTGAAGTGTGATAAACAGATGCTGGAAGAAGACAAACAGGGAATGAGTGGACTTTATTCAAGTGTCTTCACTCGAAGGAAAAGGAGAATTGAGGCTTACATGTGAAGCTCTGCTTTACATCACTCACAGCAGCAGGACAAATAAAACAACTCAATTATTCTGGAAATATAATCTACTGAATGCACTTAATATTTATTAAACAGATGACCTGGCTTGTGATCAAGGTGATCAACAGATTATTATTATTATTACCATTCTTCTTCTTCTTATTATTATTATTACTACTACTACTACTAATAATAATAATACTAATATCCTGCCCTTTCTGAGAGACAGACTTATCCAAGTTAAATTAAATTTTAGGTTGTTATATGTATTTATATAAATGCACAATGTGCAAATGGAATGTTAAAGTTCATTGTGCCATATTAGCACAACAATGTAAACCAGAGCAATTATAGTAATCATAATAATAATAGAAAAAGAAAATCATTTGGTTCTAAGTGATACGGGACCACCAAACAAAGCTCAGCACAACGTCTGACACCTCAAGCCTCAACACAAACTGTATAACTTCAATATAAGGAGCCATATG
Organism: Brachypetersius gabonensis; assembly: GCA_037577145.1. NCBI lineage: Eukaryota > Metazoa > Chordata > Actinopteri > Characiformes > Alestidae > Brachypetersius > Brachypetersius gabonensis. Next base: position 13,226 of record JBBJLR010013868.1, read on the forward strand.
ATGACGATTTACAATTTGTTTTTGTATGGGTTTAAAAAGGTGCAATGCCATTGCTAATGCATCACTCATGCATCCATCAAACCTCTACATGCTCTAATACGTCATCAGAAGTGGGTGAAGAAGACCAAAACCACACTGGGAGAGTAAAAGAGTAATCTTTGTCAAACCGAGGAGATTAAATAAAAGACATGTGAACAAATGTTTTACTGACAGGCCGAAAAGTGTCTAAAGATACAAGGAGCCTAGAGTTCCAACCACTCAGCATTCAGCACCACCAGTATACTGATCACCGCCTGATCATCTGAAATCATCTGCTCCTGTT